>JAMAGL010000006.1:0-148957 GCA_023626215.1 Talaromyces sp. PL2406 | reverse complement strand
CTCTTTTCTCTCCCCCCCCCCTTATTGTCAGACATCCTGCAGCATGTATCTAGTTTAATAATCAAGACATATCATTGTTCATACGGCTTTGAAATGATTCTATCTGGTCTGTTGGCGACTGAGTATGTCGTCGTCAAGTGTGCATCCTCGCAGCCAGGAGACTCGGACATCGTCTACCCTGCTACATAGTCCGGTAATTTGCGCCTTTCTAGCACCTAAGACCAAGTGGCCTAGCGGTCAGACGCGCGATTTATTCAGAGCCCTTCTCCATGCGGACGTGTGTGAGACAGTCAAATCAGTCGCGTGTAATTATCATTGTACAGGCAATCTGATCGGCGTCTGCAACTTTTCTCCTGATACAATCTCGACAAGATAGGGCACTCTCCATTAAGTGCGGTCTCTTCTTGTAGATTATCTGGACTAAGTTGAGAGAAAGACTGCCTAAATCGTATGCGAGACTGTCTAGTTTCATTTGAGTCATTAGGTACATATCGAATCTTTGGAACCCTCCCTTTTTCTTCTTTTTGACAATTGCGTCGCCTTTCATTGTCAGAGACCTAACTAACAGTACAATATCTTTATTTGAGCCTGAATTGGCATGATTCTTTCAGCGTCGTCTCAATGTTTTCCGGGAATGGCCGAATACGGTGTTGTCAAGTATGCATGCTACAGCCGTGACCCTCAGGCATCGCCCTTCTTTCTACATAAGCCGTTGCATTTGGTCCTCCCAGTACCTATGACCAAATGGCCTAGCGGTTAACTCCGTCTACTTTTCCCATCTCACACAGATTGTACGCATAAAATACACTCTGCCACCCGGGACAAGAGCGGTTGTCTCGTAATTATCATCGTACAAGATCGGTATCTGTCTTTCGTTGAGGCATTGAGTGAGCCTCATTACCTAGCTTTTGCTAGAAGTTACATTGAGAGGTAGTACGTTGAGGACAACTGGCTAGAGTACCATTTCGATCATAGGTACTTAGTACATGTACTAAATCTTTGGAACAACAACGCGGTCGACCCATGGGCCCCTTTTTTTTTATCTTTTTTTTGGTCATCTCTCCTTCTCTTGTAGACCTTACAGGTTGCACATACCAATCCAAGTATCCTACAATGCCAGCCAACTGATAATCATGATGAAGTTTTTATCGATCCAGTAGAATCACCCCAAATACAAGCGAAGGGGCCCTGCGAAGAGGACCGACGACCTTGTCGACCAAGGCAGTCGCAGCAAATAGCAGTCTCGTTGAAGTAATAGAGTCATTTTTATCGATCAGGAGTTGCTTGTAGAGTTTCCTAGCCTCTCGAAGCTCTTCACACCTCGCCCAGCCACAATATACGTAATCCACAAACACGACAAACATTCACCAACGTACCTTCCCAGCCCGTCAAGGACCACTGATTCCTGTATCCCAGTACCTAGGCCGGGGTAGCGCAGCGGTTAAGAGCTCTAAGATTGACGTCGATCACAACAAACTCTAACTAGGTATAATTTATGAAGCGCCATGTGAAGCGCAGGCTGGATCCTATTTGATCCCCTCCTATCTTGGGCCTAGGTACACAATCTTTGGAACCATCATCGATTCTCAGTGAGTCCTCTTTTTTCTTTCTAATTTACCCCCAGCCTTGTAATCTGTTAGTTTTCGGTCGTTCGTGCGTCCCCCCCCCCCCTTCTTTTTGGATTCTCTTTTTGCATCCTAGTTTTCTTGATCTCATCTCTTCTATCGAGCTTGCGGCTTGACAAGACCCAGCATTATCAGATACCCCTGCCTGTAGTTGAGGTGAATCTAATGGTTCATGATGCTCGCCTGTGACGATACGCAAAAGATGCTCATGGCCTTGCTTTAGGTCTGGTAGCGCTTTTGTCGAATTGTTCACGTAAACGTAGTTTTTTGATTATAGCCTAACGGTAGGCTATGAACGGTTCCCCAGCTGCATCAGGCGTGACTTTCCCGTTTGGCAAGCACGACAAACACTAACTACCCAACGAGCCTTCCCCCAAAGGGTCAAGGACCACTTATTCCTGTCTCTCATCAACCTAGGTCCGAGTAGTGCAGCGGTAAGAGCTCTGAGATTGACAATACCGATTCCTAGAGAGGATTTCGAATATTCTGCCGCTGCTCTAGAGGAGTACGCTGCTATTAGTGACAGGCTGAAATATGGCCTCTATTGATTCTCCCGCGCCTGCCTAGTCCTAGGTAACCCTAATCTTTAGAACCTTGATCGATCACCGTTTCGAGTCTCTTGACTCTCCTTTTTTTGATGCCTTTTTTTTTCGCATACTTGTGATGCCCTTGCGAGGTTTGTTCGCTGGCGATTGCAGTAATCCCCTCAGTCCTCTTAAACCACAGTCACTATGCTCACTTATTCCAAGTATAGGGACTAGCCCCCCTTCCCGATATACATTAACGTTCGTCAGGGACAAACTTCGCCGCAGCACTAACCTTGGATATATCCGCAACCCAAATACGTTGTAATCGAGTAAACCATGGTTCTTGAATCTGGCTCGTCCATGATAAACGACATACTTTATCGTTCAGTTCAAAGCGACAATTTCGCACGCCAATTGATGGAGAGTTTCTTTCAGAGCACTCGTCGATCTAGGTGCTTCTTTTGAAAAATTAGCTGCGCCGATTGTATATATATACACGATGTACTCTTGGCGACAGTCAACCAGCAGTCTCGTCTTCTATGACGAATGCTTAGAGAGTCGCAAATCAATATAAGATACTCATCAATTAAAGCATATAAACACGTAGAGCTCAACTATTGATCCCACAGCTGATGACCGAGATTGCGATTTGCCCTTTCTTTGCATGAATCCTGGTCCTCCCCACGTCAGAAGACAGCAATCTCAACCACATAGCACATGATGCGGCCAATGATTATGATTGCGCATCAACCTTCAGCGAGCAATATATAGATCGTCAGCGTACCTGACGCATGTCATAATTAGCACAAATTGTGGTTATACATAGTGGAGATATGCGGATGTTAGTAAGTGTGTGGATTGTGGCGGGTAAGTTGTGGACACATGAAGTGGGTATGGCTGATATGACAGGAGTACCCACTGGTTGGCATATAAGCCAGGAGATCTCTGTCTTTCTCAACAAAGGCGGGGTGGCCGAGCGGCAGCTTGACGCAGGATGACCGTTCGGTGGATAAAATCCAACCACCCCCGGGGAGACACGCCCCTTGATGCCTTTGACTTCTTTTTTCTTTTTTCCACATCTCTTTTTGCTATGCACTGCTTTTTTGCGTCGTACTACCTTATCTTCCCATCGAATAGAAAAATCGAGTCAGTAACAAGTCGGTGGACATACATACAGACATTAACAGTGCTTGTCTTGCTGAAGACAATTGCATAGGACGTCATCGACGCGGTTCCCGCCGCTCAACCCAAGCCCAGCAGGCGCGGTCGCGAACTCCTGTAAACTCCTGTGTTCGATTCGCCCCTTTGCCTCAATTCTTTTCATCCCCTTCTTGCTTCTTCGAGTTTTGCGTCTTCTCTCCAAGCATCCTGTATTCTCGTACCTGAATAACTTTGGCAAGATACCAACCAGATTAACACAGCATGTAATTTTCCTTCAGAGAAGCGACAATTCTTCCTTCGTTGAGCAGAGGGTGGTTTCTGGAGGACGGAGCATACAACACCACGTGCCCGCTAGTGACTTATAGGTCCGGTAATCTGTTTCTCCTTCACCCAGAGACGGCGGGATGGTCGAACGGCAAACCGCTCGAGCAGCCTGTTACCGGATCCTCATTCTGAATTCAACAACAACAATGGGAAACACTGAATTCATGATCTCTTAGCCCTAGCGTTAGAGATCGGGCCGCCTCCTTTTTTTTTCTTCAATTCATTTCTTTCTCTCTCCCTTGGCTTATTTTCTTTTTGCATCGCAACATGTATAATGACTGTAGCAACTCGTCGATTGAATTGACTCGTTATCATTGTCTTGTAGACTGAGACGATGAATGGTGAGGCATCGGCGAAATCAACAGTATTCCGCCCGCACCCAGTCACTGGCCTTGCGAACTTGTGTGAACTCCTGGGTTCGAGTCGACCATTTGTCTCAATTCTTTTTTTCCCTTCTTGCTATATCACCCTTTGCATCTTCCCCAACCCCCTGTATGTCGTACATGAATTACTTTCGCAACGTTTCGACGAGACTGAGACAGGATTGGGACATTCAAGAGGGCTGCAATGCTGCTGTTCGATGAGGAGGAGCTGTTGGTGAGCTGACCTGATTGGTAAATCTGTAGCTATATAACCCTCCAGATCTAGTTTACCTCTAACAAAAGACGGCCCTATGGCCTGCCGGTGACGGGCTACCTGACGCAGGCCCAGCTTCCGCCACCGCCAGGCCATCGGGAGCCCAGCCTCGCGCTTGGGTTCGAGGCCGCCTTTTGTTTTTTTTTTTTTTCTTTTTTGCTTTTTTTTAACCCAACTTCACCATACGTGCCATACGCATCTTTTTGAAGCTGCTTCATATGGTTGATGGAGTCTCTGTTGTCACAAATGAGGTATTACATGCTCGCACACCAGATACTTCTCAAGTACGATCGCATGTGTGTGTCGGTACTGTTTTTCTCAATCAGTTAGTCGCAGGTCGCTTGTACAGCTCCTGACGAACGATCATCTTCACAAAAGCGAAAAGACTGGTTGGGTGATTTCAAAAGCAATATGCTATCAGCCCAATGCTACCCGCTTGATTCACAAACTTTGCTCAAGGTGGCTCAATTTGGTGATGGATAGCTAGACCATGTAGCGGTGAGGCGTTCTACCAACACAGTCGTACGCATCTTTTTGGTGGTGAGCACTACGGTCGGCAGACAGCGCAAGGAGAGTAACCATCAACGCAAACGACCAGGTAGCATAAAAATCAAGGACACTGACAGTATACCTGAACGTAGTCTTGCCAGCATTATCTGGCATGTCGTATACTCTATGTCTTGCGAGACATGTCGATCGCTTTCCCTTCCTCTCGTAGAAAATTGGGTAGTATGTAGGCCACTACCATCTATTGCTACTAACCCAGAGAGAGCGGCTGTGGCCTTTGCTGTGACGTGCTTCAATTGCACCCCTTGCCCAATTACCCTCCCCTTCCCGTCCTTCCTCCGGTATCGCGCGTAAATGTACGCTCAACTGTCCTGGTTTCGATGCCTCTCTGGGTTGCGTTCTTTTTTTTTTCATGTTCACATCTTCCAAACCTCTTGTCTTTTTCATCGTGAAAAAAATATCGCATTTCATTCATCGAAGTTGATATTGAGTTATGCCAAGCCACTTGCATCTGCTAGTGGAGTGATCTGGCGTGCATATGTGGAACTGTGCATTGCCTCGGCATTCTTTGGGCCAAGGTACAAAAGCTTATCTCAACGCACAGTCGCTTACCCGGCAATGTTACGGAAGAGACGTGGATCATTCGATAAGCAAACCCCATCAACATGGAGCATCTTTGACTCTTTCTCAACCCAAACCTCCTGATCGAAGACTTCTATATCGGGATCTGCTAGGGTATAACATTGGCTCGGTATACCCTACCCCTGTCCATATATTCCCGGAGAAGCCGGGAACATCCAAGATGTCAGCGACCATGGAAAAGCTCGATCCACTCGCGCCATTTATTCGTCTTGCGCCATCGATATACTCTGTGGAACCGCGGATACAACCCCAAGATGACTGCAGGGCGCCATCGACAATCATCCTACCGTTCTGGATGAATGCACCTCCACGGGCAGCAGTCAAATATGTCGTCAAATATGCCGAGCTCGTGCCCTCTGCTCGAATCGTTTTCCTATTCACGAATACCCAAGATTTTTACAATTCGCAAGTTTCGCATCAGCTTCGATTGAAGCCCGTGATCGATATCCTCGTTGCCTGTCAAGGTGACGGTGCAGAAACATCGGAAAGCGGAGATGATGGCTCGGTATATATCCATCTCTTCTCGAACGGCGGCGTTTTCACAACAACTCAGTTGTTACAGGCATACAAAACCACCACTGGGAAACCATTACGGGTCTCAAGCATGGTTATTGACAGTGCGCCTGGCAAACCGACGCCATCGCTAGCAATCAAAGCATTCTCATACGCCTTGCCGCAGACAATGGTCCTTCGACAGCTCAGTTACGCTCTACTGGGTACGATGATATGGGGTACTTATTTGACTAGGAAATCATTGGGTTTGATGTGGAGATTATTCTGGAAGAGACCTGATAAGAATGATGATGTTGTCGTTTATGGCGATGATCCGTTGGCATATACGCGAAAGGCGATTTTGGATCCTGAGTTGGTTGTCGCTAGGATTCCGGAGGGGAAGATTAAGATGTGTTATATTTATTCGGATGCGGATGAGTTGGTGCCTTGGAAGGATGTTGAAGAACATGCAGCTCTAGCATCAAAGAGTACTCATGGGAATAGAGTTGTGCATTTGGAAAAGTACACTGGAACACCGCATGTTGGTCATATGAGGATGGATCCGGAAAGGTATTGGGGCACTGTGAAAAGATATTTAATATGAATATTCAACGGGTCCTGCGTCATTGATACGTATCATTATTCTCGAGATATACAGTCCGAACCACGATTAAGGAAGCACGGCAAAATAAACTGACTTCCCACTTGTAGCCTTAAGTCTAAGCAGTCCTCTCTTCTCTCCGAACAGCGCGTTGAAGCAGATCCACCACTTCGGCATATTCCTGCTTGTAATTTTTGAACTTCTTTTCACCTGCTAGTGCAGCATCGAGAGCTGTAGCATATTTTCCGAGATTTAGTACGAGACTTGCAATTGCTCCCGCATTCGGCAGAGTCTGCACTGTTCCCTTTTGACCTTGGAAGGCAGCAAGAGCTAGCGCACTGCCACAATCTTTAGTCATCGATTGTAGATTCACATTCGCGCCTTCTTTTATCAATAGTTCAATTGCGTTGATATTTTCATGGCATATTCCTGCCTGCAGGGCACTGCCAAAAAGATCTGATTCGTTGACCTGGTTCTCGTCCGGTTGGTTTTCAATGAGATTCTTGAGTATGGTTGGGTCTCCATCTAGAGTCGCTGCGGCCAACGCGCTCGTACCAAGATTCCGCATCGGCGTATTCAATTCCGCACCTTTTCGACAAGTAATGTGACCATAGCGATTTCGCCGCACCGTGCTGCTGCAATTAGTGCGTTGGTGTCGACTCCTTCGGGTTGCAGGTTCACATCTGCGCCTCTCTCAATAAGTAAATTGGCAATATCAAGGTGTCCCTTCGAAGCAGCGGCGATTAGTGCAGTGGTAGAGCCATAACTATCATAATTTACTTCTGCGCCTTGGTCAATCAAATATTTGACAAGTTCATAGTTGTTTGCTCCTGCTGTTTGCACCAAAGCTCTGCTTTTTAAATCCGATGAGTTGTTTTCAATTGCTCTTTTCAGGAGTACTTCACCAATAGATTTGCTGCCCGAACTAGCGGCAAACTCTAGGAGACTTTCGGTGCACCCTTCAATCTGTATTGGAATGTCTCCGCAAATCCCACCAGTCTTGTAGGGGCGTATAGAATCCAAAGTGGCACATAGCCAGAACACCACTGCTTGGGCATAGGATCAAGGGTTCGGAGAAATGCGTTAACCATCTCTTTGCATCGTAGGGATTCCTATGCAACCCTTGAATGTCTTTCAACCATCTTTGGTATTGCACGCTGGTTTCTTTCGGGGAGCCAAGACTGGTCTTGAATCATTGACCTGTTTACCAATATCAGCAAGCTTCGGCCCCAAGTAATATCAAAATAATGAGTGTATATCAACAACAGGCAATGGGGAATAACCGAAAGAGAGAAGATTTGAACAATGGTTTTTAAGAGCACATGTTGTGTGTTTCTTGAACTGCAGCGAATTTCACTTACATTTGATCAAGACTGAGAGCCTTCGATAACCTCTCTTGAAAGTCCTAGAGCTTCTGAATAGTTTCGGTGAACTCCTTCTTTTGGAAATATCATTTGAGTGCTCTTTCCAGATGATGCCTCTTTCTTTCTCCTTGGCCTGATTTGCTTTCTAGCTTTGAACGTAGTTCAGCGAGACACGATTTGTAGTTTTCAAGCTCCTTTTTCGATTCTTGTGCAGTCCCGTATCTGTCTCCGTGGGGAGGTTTAAGTAGCTCGTTCGTGCTCCTCAGCAATTTTTCCAGGTCAGCGAGTGTCGTTATCATCCCTTCGATGTCGTCCTTGGCGTGCTTCGCGGCTTGAATGTAGTCGTGTAAGAGTTTTAGCACGTCAAAACTGGACGACGCCCATGACACTTGCAGCTGCTGACAGTCCGTCCATGATTGACCAGAAAGAAAGAGGTGGTTTTTCTAGTTGATGGAGACTTGAGGATAAGGGAGGCTGAATCAGACTTCTGGTCCCTAGTTTTGGGTAGAAGAGAAAAGTAAAATGTCTTTTGTAAAAATTGGTTAGTGGGAAAATTGGAAAGGAGGACTGTTTCGTCTTGCAGAATAACAAACAGGACGAGAAAAATTTTCTGACGACTCAGGCTCAGACTCTCTCATTTCAAACTGAGACATTGTAGATATTGTAATAACAAGCTAATCTACTACTAATGAGTAAAATTTTCCTTCTAATGATAGGAGGTCTTTGTCTACAGCATCTGACAAACAACGAATAAAGCACTCATGATGCAATTGGCCGTGACTTTAAAAGTCATGGCTATCCTTTTTCAGCATTTTAGAGGAACATCAGTCTCTTTGTATAGATCTGATCAATCATTGTTTTATCATGAGCTGAGGCTTATCATAAGAAAGAAGGCACAATGCAATTAACAACATTTGAGTAGTTGAAGGAAGAAAGAAAAGTGCATAACTGCTTCCTTACTATATATTTCAAATATAACAAGTGAATGCTTGCTGGTTCTCCCGTTTTTAGGGCTTCTAGGTTTAGCCCTACCTAACTCATACCCAGTCACCAGCAAAATAACGTCCCCCAATGCCATAGCTCAACAAAGTAGTATGGTTTCGGCGCATCAAATCTGATATAACGTCAGTACATGATGTTGATATACCGGATTATTCGATTGACCTTCATTTTGACTTCGCAGGGTGCGTATGGATCAAGGCTGGTCTTTCCAGTAGTTGATACCTAGGTATATATATCCAGGACAATTAATAATATCACGACTGTAACTCTCGCTACATAGTCCCCTTGCTCGAGGAAAGAGCATAGAAATATGAGACCTTCCACATCCCGTTGAAGGATACTCTACGACTCTGGCTCCAGGCACATCGATAAACAAGTTCCTGAAATAGTTAAGAAGCCAGGCTCAGCGGTTCCCTCCAGTGATTAACCACAAACAAACTCCTAAAACAAAGCATAATCTCGATAATTGCGATGTAGATCAAATAGTCGACATTGAAATCATCCCACGAGCCTCACTAACCAGCTCAATTAGACCCCCATAGTATACATAGTCAGATGCAGCCAGAAACCCCTCTACTAATATCACATGCTACGATATCAATTACACGTATAGCTTCTGTGATTTAGCCAAAGTTATTCCTTCCCCAAGACGACATCCGGGTGTTTATATGTATCAACAAGTGTTCGCAGTGACACTCAGCCTTGCATATGATAACATTCATCCATCCAGAGACCAAGAAAATTTCTTTAAGAAGTCTATGTAGCCATTCTGCATCTAAGCTGTAACTCGGTGACTACCCTCTTGCCAGTTATGGCAACGAGAAGGGGTTTCATTGAGCATATCATTCGGTCTTGTAGAATGAGCTGCTGCGAGAATACCACATAGGATATCAATAGAGAAAGTAGTTGGTTCAACATCCGATATATGTGTGGAGAAGGATCTACATATTTCTTGTGTACTTCTTCAAAGGATTAATAACCTTCTATTAATGACTAAATAATGCATAACTGTATGAATATTCTCCCTCGTTGTTGTCTCCACCAATCAAAACCAACTGGCCCTCCCAGAAACCGAAAGAGAAAAACTTAAAGCGAAATATTCTTCGAATGAAAAGCCACATTCTGATAGTGATTGAACTTCTTCCTCTCCTCCTTATTCTCCATCAAGATCTCTCTCGCCTCGTGCAGAATCCACGGAAAATCACCCTCTCTCGGCAGAAGTCTGAGTTTCTCATCGATTGGTAGCTTCCTCACATCTATACCTTTCTTCAGCGCCTGCTCCGTCTCGGTTTTCCAATCCAATCGCTGTGGGGGCACATTTGCGGTTGATATAATCCTGATGTTAGGATCGATGAGCATGAAATTGACGGCGTGCACGTGTCCAATTTGTGACTTGTCTTTTAGTGTAAAGATTACATTGTGCTGTAGGGTGTTGGGCCATGCAATCATTTTCCCCTGAGCGCATTCAATATAACCGACTTCCTGCACAGGAGACTCATCGTGGCTCATACCGAAGATTTCTTCGAGCCAAACGGTATCTCCACGCTCGTAGTTTAGGTCTTGGAAGGCTCGGGTGTCGGATATTTGGCGAAAATGCATGCGGACACTCTCGATATTGTGCATTTCGAAAAAGTAGATTGCCGAAGCGCAGATGTGTTCGTTCTGAGGTCACTCTACGTTAGCGTATACCAAAAACAAAAGAGAAGAAAGTGAACGTACAATCTGCCCCTCCATGTGCCATGGAACTTCAAATACTGGTTGATCAGGAGTCGGGGACATATCTGCTATCCTCACAAGAACTTGCAACCCACGATGGCCATAGTCTTTTTTCAAGTCCATTAAGTCCAGTAGTCGATGTTTGTTCTTCTCCGCAGGAGGCAGATCATCCATGATTTCAGGCGGGATACCAACCGGTGCAAACTCTCCCGGTTCAGGTTGCACGACTTTGAACCATTTCCTTCTCCAAGCCCGTAATCTGTCTTCGTAGTCACCCCGTTCCTCTTGCGGAGATTCCATCGGTTTTGGTTCCGTCTGACCAGGCTTCTTCTCCACATATCGAACTTCCTGCAACTCGATTCGAGCCCGAGGATGAAGCGGACTCTTGATTGGGGTGAGTGTCATATCCCACATAAGAATGACCTTGTCTAGTAGCTTCTCCAGAACCTTATAGAGGTTTTTATCTCTTGATGGGTGGATGTTGTTGATATAAGTGGCGAAATAAGCAGCCCCATCAGGTCGGAAATAGACATCGCTAGGAAGCCATTGGAACTTGGAGCTGTAAGGGCGTGGCATGATATCTGAGCGTGAGGCAATATTCCAGCTCAATTCATGGCGTGAAGGACCGGGATCTTCGGGCACAGGAATAATCTCTCCCTGTCCCATGCTTGCTATGGCATCATCAAGACCAATTATACGATCTCGGAGAACCCTTGTTTTCCCAAAGGCCACTGGAAAGAACGACGGATGTACGAAGTCCATTTCTCTTTCTTCGGTGGCCATCTGGTACTCTGGAGCCGTCCCCAATCCCTGCTCAAGATTTTTGATCGCAACACACAATTCGGTCCGAAATTTTTCGTGTTGAAAGAAATCTGCACAGGATTTGACTACATCGCCGTTGTAAATGTTGATGAACCCACGCTTCCTAGCAACCTCAGCCTTGAATTTGAGCTCGGCGGCCAGCCAATCAACCATTTTCTCAGTGATTTCTGGATCTTCTTTCTGCTCCTTGGTCCAGATTTGCATGTAGCATGCGTCAAAAACCTGAAGAGACTCGTCAAATGTGCCCAGCCGTTCGTTGGATATTGCTCTTACCTTCTCAAACCAATCCTTTCTATCCGTAAACTCATTGATTATCCGCAGCATTTTCTTCTCTCGAATCGTCACAACAGGTTGACTACAACAGAATTAGTTAGACGCACATCGACCACCGCTACCGGTAATTGCAAGTGGTTTGAATCGACGCACTCGATATATCCCGCCTCGATATCCCTATCATCCAAGACAGTCGGAAACAACGAACGAGTCCTGACTCCATATCCATTCATTGCCTCTGGGGTGTAATCCAATCGAAGACCAAAGCCCGGCAGAGTGAGCCGATCGTCCGGGGCTTGGACCTTGACCTTTGGGGCGGTTTTGGAAGGGGATTGCATGTTGAATGTAAACGGTTCAGATGGTGAATCAAATGGAGTGGTCGAATGGCGGACAAGATGGGATTCAAAGCAACGATTGTTTCCTATGTATTTCTGTCCCAGTCGACGTATCAAGAGAAAGGAAAGAAAGAGGTTGAAAGAACAAGGAGAATGCTATTCGAATAAACTGGATAAATTTCCCCCCACGGATCGTTCGGTAACTCTGGAAAGAGCGAGAAGGGAATCTAGGCCAAAGCATACTGACTATACTCTGATGCTGTTTTACCGAATTGTCGACTGTTCTTCGTAATTCGGATTGACATTCCGAACGTCAACATTGCGGCAGTGGGAGAGTTTGGTCCGGAACTCGATTGCGCGGCCATTGGGACGGAAGAAGCTGCGCTGAGATGAACTCTGTTATTTAAAATGATAAGTTGAGAAATTTGAGAAATTAAAAGACAGTAAAAGTAGTCGATTTGGCTTGGATTATGTAGTAGTCATGGGTTGTGAAGAATGGAAGTTTCCCTGTCCGTGTTGAGCATCGCACCTTCCCATGTCCATCTGAAATAGCCCTAGCTAACACCATGACCAAGACCAATTTTAAGACCGATTTTTATAAGATCATATTCTTCACATATACTCATCGTCTCATTCTATGAATACACATATCTTTTTGTCTCATAACAACCACGCTATGCAAATATGCAAGAAGGGAAATACAGATCGCCACACTCCCAATTTCAAAGTCGTCATCTCTTCAGAACTAGGGGGGGAGAGGATATAGTGATGATATACCACTACATACCCTTATTCTCCGGGAACTCATCCTCCAACTTCAACCGAGCTGTAACATTCATACTCAGCAATTCCTGAATCAACAATTTCGCCGCATACGGAATCGTCATTTTGACAACCCCTCTCGACGAGCGACAGCGTTGACACCAGTTCTGGTAACCCATAAATCCACACTTCTCGCAGATGTCGACCTCATGTTTGTCAGACGATAACATGAGACGCTCAAGAAGGAGCTGACTTGTGCCGTAGGCGATCAAACAATCTCGCTCCATCTCTCCGAGACGAAGACCACCGTCTCGAGAACGACCTTCGGTTGGCTGGCGAGTTAGAGTGGCGCGTGGTCCAGTGGAACGAGAATGCATTTTGTCTTGGACCATGTGTTTCAGTTTCTGATAGTAGATGGGACCCGTGAAGACGTAGAATGGTAGAGGCTCGCCCGTTATTCCGGATGTTAGGTAATCTTTGCCACCGTAACTGAATCCCTTGTCCACCAGAATGGCAGACATTTGCTCGACAGGGCTACCGCCAAAGGCTGTCCCGTAGCCGTGTTGGCCTGAGAGGACACCAGCTTTGCCTGCAACGAGCTCTAGTAATTTACCAACTGTCATTCGGGACGGGAAACCATGAGGGTTCATGATAATGTCAGGTACAATGCCCTGATCGGTGAATGGCATATCAGCCTGTTCGGCAATGATACCGACGACACCTTTCTGTCCGTGACGAGAAGAGAACTTGTCTCCAACTTCGGGTCGACGCGTTTGACGTGTCTGGACCTTGTAAATCTTGCTCTCTCCTTCAGTAACCGAGACCATGACTTTGTCAATGTAACTTGGATCAGGCAATTTGTAAGTCATAGGTGATGGGTTATAGTCCGGTGGTCTGCCCACATCGGAACCCGTGATACCAGCCGAAAATGCAGCGGCGGGGACTTCCTTGTTGATATAAACTTGGCCATGGCTAACCACCTCGCCCACTGCAGCTAAGCCGTCAGCATCAAGCAGAGCATGCTTTGTAATTGGGACACCTCCTTCGCCAAGCTCGGGCCCTCGGAGCCTATCTTCTGATCCGTTCGGGTAGCTCTTCAAATTAGCCACGTACTTTCGGAACACCTGACAACGTCCGAAACCTCTATCAACAGAGCCCTTGTTCAACACGAGAGCATCCTCAATATCGTAACCTGAATAACTCATCACGGCGACTGTCGCATTTTGACCCGCAGGAAGTTGATCATACTTAATCAGTTCGATGGTACGTGTCTTGACCATGGGCTTCTGAGGGTACACCATCAGGTAAAGTAGAGAGTCTATTCGCAGGAACTGGTTGGATGCAATGGCACCAATGGCTT
Organism: Talaromyces sp. PL2406; assembly: GCA_023626215.1. NCBI lineage: Eukaryota > Fungi > Ascomycota > Eurotiomycetes > Eurotiales > Trichocomaceae > Talaromyces > Talaromyces sp. PL2406. Next base: position 134,808 of record JAMAGL010000006.1, on the reverse strand, counting down.
GTTTACCCATAGCACATTGGTAAGTGTTACGAGGCGACTGGTTGTGATGTGGGTAGGGAATGAGACCAGCGACAGCTCCAAGGATAGTAAAGGGCTCAATTTCAAGGTGTGTGGTGATGTCGATGACATCTTTCTCGTAAATTGCGATGTTCGAATCGTTCTCTTCATTCACGTCCAAGTACTCGACTAGACCTTGGGCGAGAAAATCGTCAAATTGCATCGAGCCATCTCGTAGTTTCTCCAGATGGCTAGATTTGACTAAAGGTTTGCCATTTTCAACAACGATCAGAGGCCGGCAAATACGCCCATCATCAGTGGCGATGTGCACTGCACGTTGATGGTGGTTGATATAGATGCTCACGAACTCGGAAATACGGCCCATCCGTCGCAGTCGTCGGAAAGCGTTCAAAAAATATTTGGGTCGTCTAGTCAGAGCTATCGGAGTACCGTTCATGGAAATGATATAAGCTCCAAGGCCATAGATTTCCTTTCCACTTAGTGTCGTTATATCTTCGGCTCCCAACATGAACACCAGCTTTGACACTGGACCCTCTTCGTCGTTGGTTGTGATGTGCGTCATCAGTGCCAGGTTCTTGACTAGACCACAGGCCTCACCTTCTGGGGTATCAGACGGACAAAGCATGCCGAATTGCGAAGGTTGCAGAGCACGAGGTCCACTGACTTTTCGTGTCTTCTCGAACTGACTGGAAATACGGGTCATCATACCCAGAGCTGCAATATAACTGAGTCTGCTCAACACATGAGTCACACCAGCACGTTCCATTCGGAAACGCTTGAGGCTCCAATTTCCAGTTGAAATAGCTCTGTTCATTCCGTGGGTGATGTGGTTTCCATGAAGCGTGACCACGCTCATAGCATCAAAGATTTCGCGACGCCTCTTGCCTAGCACTTTGGTAATGTTCATTTTGATATCGAATTGGAACTTTTTGAATAAATCTTCGAATAAAAGGGCGAGAAGTTGTCCAGCGAGTTCCAGTCGCTTGTTTCCCACGTAGTCTCGATCGTCGACCATATCAGAATCATGCTTTGCCATCAACACACGCCTGGCCATGTTAGCCACGTATATGGCCTTCGGCCTGAAATCCATGTCGGTGACCTCCAAATGCGAAATGATGACGGACGAGATGGCCTCGATAGCCTCCTCAGTGTGGGTTTTCTTATATCCGCCAACCTTGCCACGGTTGATCTTAATCTTAGAGCCGATCCAATCGAGAGCCTGTTGTTGTGTGAAAACGTTCTGCTTGATAGCTTCCTCGAAATTGATGGCAAAGTCTTCTTGGTAGACGTCGTCGACACCAGCAACAAGAAGCATCATTTCCTTGTCAGAATGGACTCCCATTGCCTTCAGGACGATAACCAACGGCACGTCTTCACTCAACACGTTGTGTTTGAGATATAAGCGATCCTTCTTGAGAATAATGTAACTTTTCGATTTTCGCTCGTTAGACGAACTGGTGACGGAGGCTTGTACGATCTCTTTCTTCGGGTCCGTTTCAACAATAATACGATTCTTGCTAAGCTGTTCCTGGACCAGAATCACCTTCTCTGTGCCGTTGACGATAAAGTAACCGCCTGGATCGAGTGGACATTCGTTGAGTAAGTGCATTTCGTTGGGTTTTTTGTTCGACAGGACACATTTGGAACTCCTCAGCATGATAGGCATGCGACCGATGGGTACACGGCGTTGTGTGACTTTATCCTTTCCACGCTTGTATGTGAAGTCGACAAAGATGGGGGCGGCGTAGGTCATATCGCGCAGTCGACACTCGTTTGGCGTAACAGTAGAGTCGGACTCCACGCTATCTTTAGGCTCATCACTTCTGCGAGGACTTCCAACGTAGATATCGGTGAACCTGCAAACCGGGGGTTAGATTGGAACAGCAGATATTGGAAGATAGGGCATTCCAAGCTTACTTGAGGAAAAAAGCAGAGTCCGCATCGCTGTATATCGTCGAACTCGCCTCCACGATTTTCTTGAGCTGGACCTCGATAAAGTAATTATAAGAATCGATATGCTGCTTCACCAGACCCTTGACTTTCAGGAAAGCCGGTAGCAAATTCCATTTATCTCGTGCGGTATTGATGGGGTCTGTCAAAGACTTGTTATAGTAAAAAGGTTCTAGTAGCGCATCAAATGGGTCGGCTCTGCGGTTTTTGGCGGCGGCTTGGGAATGCTCTTCTTTGTGAGCATCTTGCACGTGGCCTTGTGCCTTTGCAGCAAGTGGCGTTGACTTTTCGGCGACATCGTTGACGGTCGTTTTGGCTGCCTGCGCAGACTTCTGTACAGTTTGTTAGCTACTCGGCACGATGGGAAGGTGACTCAAGGTAAAGCATTTGTTCTTACCACAGTCGGTCGTGCAGTCGGTCTTGCAGTAGGTTGCGGCCGCTTGCGCGGAGGCATGTCGTGCAACGGTTTGACTCTCAGGTCAAAACTTTCGGTATGATTGCGAGTCGCAGGTAGCTCAAGATGTTGAAAACGTGCTTTCCTTGGTCGGTACTTTTCTTTTTCTTTTGGAGAGGGGCCGCATCGGAGGTAATTTTTGCGGGACGATTAGATAATCAGCTCAAGCTCGGAGCTTGCTAGCGTCGATTAGCTTATCGCCGTGGGTGCCTGAGGTAACAACCTGATATCACAAGCAAAAAGCAATCAAGCACTACTGACTCGTCCATGACTGACAGAACTGCATTCACTACGTATCTCCATACTTAGAATGGCTTGGACACTTCATCGTTGTCGTGGTTGCTTTTCACAGGCTACTTGCAGTTTGTGGGGTTAGGCCGATAGGCTTGATAGGTCTGTTTGATTGATGAGGCTGATATGGCTTGCTAGCTGGTCATGAGTACCGACCTTGAGAACGTACTTTCTACGTACTTGCTAGTTGATCTTATGCGAGTCACAACTAGCCTTCGTCGGAACTTTGAAAAGTTCCCAAACTGCTTGCTGGTGGACGCAGTGAAACTTAGGCAGATGAGGGGCACACTCTCGCGCCCAATGGAACCAATCAAAGATACCACATAGCAAGTGCATAATTATCAATAACTCAAAGTGCTTTCAATTGACGAATGCCAGATAGTATTGGGCGTGTGTAGTACGATTCTCTAACAACCTCACTCGGGATGGTGCAGTCTTAGCGTCCATATGAGCGCTGGACCTAAGAACCGCTCATTAGCGATGTGAGTTTGCTGGATCATTGGGTGATTTGACTTCTTGCTCGATTGAGCAAAGCCGAGCATCGTATATACTCAGTCGATGAAATTAGTACGCGTATGCCATAGAGTAAATTGAAAAGTAGACTGCTCGAGACAGTCGCATTGTTGCTGATCAGCAAAGCGCTCTGTGGACTGTCAGATGGAGTGTGGGGAAGAACACAGTCAATCAGTTTCATCTGTGCGGTGGACCATGCGGCGATATAGCGCACTAAGAAATAAAGTGGCGAGATGAGATGCTGAAGAAACTGTCCAGTGATGAACATTCTCGTGTTACATTGTAGTTAAGCTGGGAATACTGACCGAATGCTTCTTCTTTTCTGTCAAACACCGGACAATTATGATGAATTATCACAAAGAACGGAGGATGAAGTGTGTGTCGATGTAGGAGGAATCTACACCGCTCCTCGACACGAACCAATGGCGTTGGACATGCTGGTGGAGCATCGAAGAACGCCTTCCACGGCCAATCAGCTCCATCAATCTGGAAGATAGCCCTAAGTCACTTGATTGACATACATAGTACGCACATGTCCTGGTCAATAGTGACTGAGACATGAATTGGCAACTGGCTAGAAGGACAGCAGTCGATGGACGTGGCAGGCCATAGTGGATCGGCAAACAGGCTGTGACAGGCACGGTTAGCTGTGGATCAGGCCGAGTGCTACTGTACCATAGGCTCTGCCTAGAGGTAAGGTTAAGGCCCGCTACCCGCCACTCCTCGCTGATTCTGTCCGTTGTTAGCCTCTACGAAGTGCTAAGTGCCAGCAGAGTGCATGCAGAAGCCAGCACTCTGGTTCTGCTGCAAGACGTCTGCAGCCAAAGAACCCTGCTTCTAGAAAGATTTGATTATTTCAGTCATACGCATACCCCAGTCCGTCAAACCCAATCTCTCGCTAAGCCATTTGATGTATATAAGATACGGAATACGAGATAGTTCGTCGGACCCTAAGTTCTCCCGCGCAGTATGTGAGTGATAACTAAGTGCGGACCGAGTACAGATGGAGCTAGTTTCAACATGTTGAACTATCTTAGACTTTGCTGTAGATGTTGTCAACCTGAAACACGTTGGCAATGCCTGCTCCGGTCGTCGGATTGCATTATTCAATCGTAGTATTAGTCTAGTGACTATAGGATATGTGCTACTCTTCAGCCAGTTCGGCGAGGCAAAGGTCTATTGGGCCTCCCCGCCTCGCCGGAGAGTTACCGCCATTAGTTAACACTTTACTAGCATTCGCTAGTCACTCAACTAGACTGCAGTCTAGAGTGGACGTAGTTAGTGTTGGTGGGATTAGTGAGATCAGATTAGCAATTGCTCGCTACTTAGTCTCGCCGCTCCGTCCACTCTCTCTGACTCCTCCTCTTTTTCTTTTCGTCCGCTCGTCGCATTTCTTGTACAATATACTGTATCAATTTTCATCATTTATTTTTCTCTCTTGGCCGGTGACCGTGGTCGACCGTGTCCGTTCTTTCCTGAGACTTCTCAATACAGTCAACCGTTGTTGTTGTTGAGACCGAACTTCTCCCCCGTAGCCGAACCCCGTCGTCCCATCTCGCGCCGGTATTACTCCCTCGATTGTTTTCGACAAGGTGCTCAGGGCAAAACGGGTTCTCCGATTTCTTCGAGGCATCTCCGACATGCGATTATCGTCCTCTGTCGTTGTCGAGTTCGTTATAGGGTGATCGATCCTGTAGTTAGTGCCTGGCGGCCGAATAGTCGGGCCATATTAAGTGAGTGAGTCCCATTGTCCTGTTTCACCAGCCGGGCTGGATCAGAAGAGCGCAAAAGCAAGAAATCAGCAGCAAACAAAAGCATTCGGGAATAAAGTACAAAGCAATGTTGTTGAAGCCGAGATAATAATCTGTCGAGATGGAGCTCGTTTGGCCCCTCAACCCGCAAGACCCCTCCTTCCTTCCTTGCGTTGCTCTGCCCCTGCCCCAAGAAGCGCAAAAAAGGCCCACGACACACCGCCAACTGATAGCGCCTCCCGCCCCTCTCCCCAGCCATTCACTGCTTCCTTTGGATAATAATAACAAGCCAGTCACACAAATTCCCTTCGTTCTTTACCACTCGCTCGCTTATCCACTCTGTTGTTGCATATTGCATGTGTATATTTGTTCATTTTCCGTTCTTCCATATTCCTCATTGTGTCTCTTTGTGCTCTTCAGCTTGCATCCACTGACCGATTGAATCTGTTGTCCCTCTCCGAGTTGCTGACATGTCCGCTGCCCCTGTATAGCTTCTTTCTTCTCCTGTCTGTACGAATACGAGCCCCTCCACCATGGCTTTCAAAACCGGCTTCAGCGACCGACTAGACGAGCTGCGTTTTCCATCGCCTCGGTCGCCTCCAGTCGACACTCCGTTCTCCTCTCAAACCCCTCTCTCTCCTCCTGCCAGCATGATGTCGGCCTTCTCGCGTCCCACCACCGACGTTCGCGCAAACCTCCAACGCCGATTCACAACCGATGCCGGGAAATTGTCATCTTGGAGCTTCTTGAACCAGCAGCCCACGCCTCCTGCTGAATCTATGGATTTGTTGTCTTCGGTGAGCTTCCCGTTCGCCTGTTTGCGTTTTCTGCTCTGTTCCGCGTTATGTGGTGTTGTCGGCTGGGCGGAGGCACAACCGGGTCTGGTTTGGATGAACATGGTTTCTTGAAGAGATGCCATTGCTCCTTGGGGATTCAGTTGTCTTCATTTGTGATTTCCATGATTAAGAGAAGATTGACTGACAGATTGGATTTTAGGCAACCCATATTCATAAATCCCAGTTGGTAAGTTGCTCGCCTGGGCACTTCTCTTTCCCGATACTAACTCGTATGCAGATCGAAAAGAAGCGGCAGCACATTGAGTATATGCGCGAGCAGAGGAAACGATTCGAGGCTGACATGAAGTTGCTGGACCTGCAACACGAAAGAGAGAGACAAGAGATCGACCAATTAGCTCGCGATCTTGCGCATGCTGGTCTATCTGGCCCAGTCAGTGAGCCAACAACACCACCAGAATATCGAGATGGTGGCTTTCCTTCAGCCTTTGCTCGTCCCTCGCGTTTCTCTACCTCTAGTGTTACCTCATCTCCAGGTATCTTTGGTATTTTCTCACCGTCACAGGTGACTTCACCTCCCCCAGCCTCCCAGGCCCGGAATGGTGGTGCGACTGCCACTGTAAACAACCATCGTTTCTCTGTGCACTCAGTCCCTGGATCAAGACGTAATTCTGAAGAGGAGGAGTATTTCCCCGACTCAGTTGCCGCTTATAGGCCCGGTCCTTCGTGAGTTGCTCCCCCCTTTAGTGTTCCCCCAATCACACAGCAGCATGCTTCTGCCCTTGTTTATATCTCAGCGCACGACTGCTCTGTTCACATGACCCATTCGAATTTTCACTTTTGCTACAATGGGTCTGTTAAATAAAGCACAATAGGACTGCTGACTCCCATTGTGAGCTTGAAATCAATGGCAGAGGCTGGTCAGACTTGGCTACAAATACGTCCTCGATCCCCCCTCCCTTCTCGCTCTTTTTCTCCTTCACCACTCTCTCACTCTTCTCCTCAGTACACTCGTTTTCTCTGTCCCTCGCTTTTCTACGTTCTTTACGTGAGACTGACCTCAGTTTGCCATCATCAGCATCCATCGTTATTCTATGCCTACTACGAGCCTGGCTGCACAACTGAAATCGGTGACAGCAAGCTACAACAGTCCAGCAATGGAGCCATTCAACGCTGCCCGACTCCTGTTTGGAGACGAGAAAGGCGGTCCCAAGGACGAGGATCGTCTGCCTACGCCCGATATCAAGAGTTATCTGAAGATGACTGACCCTGACGACAAATTTCCAACTCTCTCTCACAATTCAGGGATAGTAAGTATTTTTGTCTCAAACTTCAAGAGCAAGAATCTAAGCTGACAACGAAATTCCAGCTTTCTGCCAACTCTGATGCCCTTGACTTGGCTAACTCTCGCACCCCTGAGCCTTGGAACTCGCACCACAATCGTTACAGATCCATGCCACAAGGCGATCTTAACATGTTCCGCTCAGAGAATCAGTTCGGAAATCCTTTGGGAAGCGACATAGCTTCTACACCTCGACATGTCGCTCGTCACTCTGTAGAGCTGAACACGTACCTTGGCAAGCAAGAACCAACTACTCCAACTGCTAGTTCTTCTACTCGTCCAGTCTCGTTGCAGCCGTCTTATTCTACCAACGACCTGCCCACCGTGAAAGGAAATGGCTTCAACAGCAGTGCTATCACGCCTCCCAGAACTCATGCCGAGCATTTTCATCAGCACAATGCCAGCTTGGGTCGTATTCCTGCTGGTGTCACTCGCTCAGCCAAAGAATCCCCTGAGCGCGAGGATTCTACTCTTGTTTCCAATGGCGGCCCACAGTCGGGGCTCCAGGCAACTGCCACTCCTTTCGGACCCCAGTTGGCTTCGGTCGCAGGTCCTTCTCATGCTGGCCAGAATGGTTCTTCTGGTCTTAACAACTTCCAACAGCAAGGGCAGTTCTACCCCTACGCTGTTCAGCCCTACATGAACAATGGCTTGGCTGTTAATGGTGGAGCGAACCAGAATTTTGCCGCTCAGGTTCCCTATTCTGGGTTCAATCAGAACGGTATGTTCCAGCTCCCAAGGGCTGCTGCACGTCCCAGCAACGCCGCACTCAGCCGCAGCGGTGAGAGCGAAGCTCAGCAGGTCTCGCGCTTCAACAACCTTCCCTTGGAGCAGTACAGGGGTGAACTTTACAGTCTATGTAAAGATCAGCATGGTTGTCGTTATCTTCAGCGCAAACTCGAGGAGCGCAACGCGGAGCATGTGCAGATGATCTTTGAGGAAACCCATATGCATGTGGTTGAATTGATGACTGGTTCGTACCGCCTTTTCTTTCATGTGATTTTCCAATATTAACTTGTGTTGCTTAGATCCTTTTGGCAATTACTTGTGTCAGAAGCTCCTTGAATACTCGAACGACGATCAGCGTACTCGCCTCATCCACAATGCAGCACCCCAGTTGGTCCCTATCGCACTCAACCAACATGGCACTCGAGCACTCCAGAAGATGATCGAGTTTGTTTCCACCCCGCAGCAAATTCGGATGGTTATCGACGCTTTGCGTGGTCATGTCGTGGACCTAGTTCAAGATCTGAATGGAAACCACGTTATCCAGAAGTGCCTCAATCGCTTGTCAGCCGAAGATGCTCAATTCATTTACGATGCTGTGGGTGCTCACTGTGTTATCGTCGGCACTCATCGCCACGGATGCTGCGTCTTGCAGCGTTGCATTGATCATGCCTCTGGAGAGCAACGTGCTCGCTTGATTGCACAGATCACCTCGAATGCTTTCTCGTTGGTCCAGGACCCCTTTGGAAACTACGTTGTCCAGTACATCCTTGATCTGTCTGAACCTCACTTCACCGACCCCTTGTGCCAGAGCTTCTTGGGCAACATTCCGCCTTTGTCTAAGCAAAAGTTCAGCTCCAACGTCATCGAGAAATGCTTGCGCACTGCTGAGTACCCTATGCGCCGTCGTATGATTGACGAAATCCTCGTGCCCCGTGAACTCGACCTAATGCTCCGTGACTCGTACGCAAACTACGTGGTTCAGACTGCTATGGATTTCGCCGACGCTGACAATCGCAACCGCATTATCGAGGCCGTGCGTCCTATCTTACCCTCAATCCGTCAAACTCCCCATGGACGCCGCATCGCTGGCAAAATCGCAGGAGCGGAGTCGTCTGGACGTACCAGTGCCAACCCCAGTGGTCAGGCTACTCCTAATGACCTGACTTCTGGACAGCTACCTGCCTCCATGCAGGTACCTCCCAAGCCTTTCATGCAGTCGCCACAGAGCTCCTTCAACGGCAATGGCCCTGCTACCCAACAGTTCAATCCTCAACAGTCACTTGTGCATTCGGCCAACAACGGCAACGCGGGACCCCTTGAGGTTTCAAACTTCCCGCACGCACCGGGTCAGGCTTATGGCAACGTTGGCAATGGCTTCTACTAAGTTGATCGATCTCCGTTCGACAAATGCATCATCTTCACTCACCTTCCGTGCAGTACACGGACCTTGTATTTTACCTGAGACGATGCCACGATATTATGAACTTACGGCCCTACACATGAACATGCGTCGACGCTGGGATCTTGGACAGAAAAGATTTCGACATTTGGACGCGGTTATGGAGATTTTCTCTTCTGATGTCATCGCTGCGATTTCATTGTTGATGCAATTTCCCAGGATCTTTCATCATACATTTCTGTTTACAGACGCATCGCATGATGACTTGTACAACTTGATACATTCCCCCATTCTGCATGTGCGTGAGTGATCTCTTGCAAATAGAAGTAGGCTCATTCGAGTCTCTCTCAGCGATACTCTATCACATGCGTTGTTTTATGATCCGGTTTTATTTCCTTCACCTTTGTTTCTTGTCATGTTCTTTCTTCATCCTTTGTACTTGCTTTTTTACTCAATGGCATTGAGGAAATGTATCTATTCCAGAATAGACATCTCAGGCCTATTGTACACATGTCTTTAGCTTATCTTTCTGATTCTCGTTCTCTTTTTGTTGCCTTGACACTTCGGCTTGCCGTTGTCGAGCTAGCATCAAGAGGAGATCGATTGTATTGTCCCTAGGTCGACATCTTTCAATGTACTTCCGGCTAGCTTTAGATGAATGTACCCATACTTTATGTTTGAGCCAGCGTAATAATAGAAGAATCGTAAGTCGAGATACGATAAGCCTGTCGTGCACGGACCAGCATATTGACCTCCGCGGTAAATATTTATGGTACCTTCCTTAGCTCGGGACGCGACATCATCACCTTCTACACAACACCAATCCAACTTTTTACGCTTATAATCCTCACCATCTTTGAACATATTGTTTGAACACACGAAAGGCCTCTTTTATGCAGTCTTGAATCTAGAAATAATACATGGCGCGCACGCAATGCCTCGCCCCCTTCCTCATCAACTAAGCCAGACCTTGAGCCAGCAATGGCCCTGTCGAGAGACGCAAATCCGTCAACTTGCTGCTCTGCTTGATGTAAGCCATTCCAACATTGTCCATGTCATATGAAAACTCATCCAAATGTCCTCTGAACCAGCCTCAAATACCCTCCCCATCAACCATAGTCCTCCACGGTATCAGCGCAACATGCAAATCAAGCCTCGTCTCCGCAGTCCTCGACGCCCTCCCGGCCCGACACGCAATCATCCGCTGTGTCGAATGTATCACGTCGCGCCACTTATTGCAAAAGATACTACTTGAAACATTGCACTCGTTTGGAATGCAGGATGAATGGGAGAAGTTCGGCAAGGGGAGATGCGAGCATGTCAGCACGCTTTTGATTCTTTTGGGTGATATCTTTGCGGCTGCGAGGAACAACAAGACGCTGGAGGGTGGGGTGGGAAGGGATGAGTTTGTGCTTGTGTTGGATGGGATTGATAGGCAGAGGGAGGCGTCACAGATGCTGCTTGCGGCGTTGGCTAGGTTAGGGGAGATGGTGAGTTAACTTTCCTCGATGGTATGCTATTCAAGGTGGAGTTAGCTAACGGAAGTAGATACCTTCTCTAACGGTGGTGCTCATCATGAACACAACCCCTCGTCCACTATTCCTGCAATCTGCTGGCGTCGCTCACATCAACTTTCCTCCATACACGCGCAAAGAAGCAATCACTATAGTCACAGCAGCAGGCCTTCCGAAAGTCGACTGGCTATCTGCCGATTACAACATAAGGATTGCTTCTACTACTTCCTTAGAAGGTATATACGCGCAATTCGTCGCAACGGTCTACGACTCGCTAGTCGGTCCTACAGCAGGCACAATCCCGTCTTTCCGGTCGATTTGTGAGAGATTATGGCCTCGCTTTCTACAACCTATGGGCAGCGAGGTGTCCGCCGAGGGATGGGATTTCACGAGATTGTTACTTCGGAATCGAGCCATGTTCAAGATTCAGGGTGAATCGATGCTGGTTCATCATATTGTTTCTGCACCCGAGGAAACGAATAAGGAAGAACACAAGACCAAAAAGAGGAAGCTCAATTCCTTGGCAACGCCAAAGCTCCCATCATTACCATATTTCCCTACCCTGGTCTTGACATCCGCATACGTCGCGTCGCATACACCACAACGCCTCGATACCATCTTCTTCTCCAAATTCTCGTCCTCGTCATTATCAGCACGCAACAAACGATCTCATCACAGGCGACGATTGAAACTACTTTCCCAAGCCCAAGCGGACGATGACCATGATAATGGCGGCACGCCCAAGAAGGGCAAAAGAGTGAAAACCAAAATCACAAAATCAATGCTCAATTCAGCCTTTGCAACTACTTCGGCAACTACAAGTGCTATTCCCGGTGACAACGCCGCCAGCGGAGGCGCAGGAGGAGGCGGCGCAACACAATTAACGGGCTCATCAACCCTCCTAACAGCCCGCCCCTTCACACTCGAACGTCTGATAGCTATTTATCATGCTATTGATCCCAATCCACCTGCAAACGCACTACATACCCTCCCGACAGCGGATGCTATATATAATGAACTTGCGACCCTCCGCCGACTGAGACTTGTTGTCCCCGCCACGGGTGGTAGTAATAATGTCGGAGGAGGTGCGACGGCCCTGATGACGGCGGATGTGGGTGAGAAATGGGCCATAAATGTCTCGGGAGATTGGGTCGGGGAACTTGCAAAGGGGATTGGTGTTGAGGTTGGGGAGTGGTTAGCAGGCGGATTAGACTGATTGTATCTGATGTATTTGTGTAATGAGGGATTACGACAATCTACATACTTGCCCAAATCATCTAACCATCTAACCGAGTCAACCCAGCATCTACAATGAGCCTATCAAAAAACGCATACATAGTTCGGTCACCAGAGTCCCCCCTCCAGATACCGAAGAATACTTAAGTTACATGACCACTTAATCAACCCTCCACAGGCTTCACTCCGGCCACCTCCAACACATCCTCAGGCGGAACCGGCACCAGCGCCGACCTCACATAAACATGCTTCGCGCCCTCCAGCGTCAGTCCCTCCACACAACCCCCCTTCACCGAAAGCAAGGGCTTCGCCGTCCCATCCGGCAAAATAGGTCTATGCAGTACGCGCACACCACAAGACTTGCAAAAGTAGCATTCAAGCGTATTCCCTGAGTCTGCGGGACGAACCCATTTACCCACAAACGGTTGTATTTTGTCAGGGAGAGGCCACATTCCTTCCGCGGGGAACATGGCGGTTATGCCGAAGGCGCTGGCGGATTGTTTTTGGCATTCGGTGCAGTGGCAGATGTAGACGGCCAGAGGTTTGGGGAGAGAGGCGGGGAAGGTGACGGTGCCGCATTGGCAGGATATTTTGGCGTTTCCGTTTTTGACTTCGGGTTTGGTAGATGTAGATTGAGGAGGTGTGGTGGTTGACTGGTGTCGGTGCTGTTGTCTGGAGAAAACACCAAGGAGGCGTGATGCATACATATGAGGGCTCATGCTGTACTCTGCGACATGAGATGGGAGATTTGATCGAGGTCCGCGATAGTGTCTTGTTGGAAGCCTAGGAGCCAACGTCCTCAATGCGCGTGAGGAATTCATTTTCATAAATATGTTGATATAACTTTGTTAAAGTATTGCCGGACAATTAGTCCGTTCTTTGTCTCGCAGCTCGCAGCAAGGGAGGGCGGCGGACTATTTATTGAGATTTGTTTTTTGATAGCTCGAAGCCATGCATGTGCATGGACATTGGGGGCCGTAAATTGATACGGGCCCGGCTCGACTATCACCTTTCAACATATGCAACTCCGTCATCCTGCAAGGGACTTTTTTGTTTCACTTCTTTTCATAGCCAATTGTTTGAATTTGGCTTTGAGCTACGAGACAGGAAGAGGGATGTAGATTGTTAGTTACCATGATCAGATCTCGCCGGCGTGACGCCCAGAATACAAGGAGGGTGAAGGTAAAGACACCTAGGGACTAATGTCATGTCACATTCCAATCAATTGATATTTCCAATATCATCTACAGAGATAGAAGGTTTACGACTTGCCATGTCCAACGTCGGCAGCCCTAAGCCAATCGTAACAATTTGTATCAGAGACCCAATACACAATCTCAAGTTTCCTAACATGGAAAAACGAAACTATCCAAAGAAGCGTCTACTCATATTCCTTAATCTGCTTCTCGCACCAATCCCACAACTCTTTCCCCTTCCCCTCATCAATCGCCTGGTAAATATCCTCCCTCGGATTCCGAGCCTGGATTCTCCCCCATGGAATAATGATCGTACCTGGCATCTTTTCCGTAATCTCTGGGCTCAAACCAGCATATAGTTCAGTATACGCGCCCAGCTTCGGCGGATAAAGGATGAGATTTCGGACGAAGAACATCATTATTCTAGGCTGAGTGTTATAGATTTGCGTGTCCAGATTCCCGGGATTCTGTACTACGCTAAGAATGCCATATCTCCCGTAGCGCTTTGCTGTCTCATCGGCCAAAATCCAGTTCGCTGCCTTCGAAGATGCGTAGTTGACATGTGAATCGTTAGTACCCCCTTTCTCGATGTCACTCAGCTGGTAGCCGCCTTTGGGAGCTCTCGGCTCCATTAACCAGGAGCTAGACCAGATAATGCGAACTGAGTTCTTGGGAGAAACGGCTGCCGCCGCTTGCAGTTTGGGGAGGAGAAGCTGAGTCAAGAGAAGAGGACCAACGACATTAATGCCCATGTGTGCCTCAATCCCCTGCTTCGTCTTCGAGCCGACAGGCACAGCGCCTACGCCTGCATTATTCCACAGGACATCAAGACGAGACTCGTGCTCCGAGAAGGTTTTAGCGGCGCTGCGAACGATATCTAAATCGTTGAGATCCAGATGAAGGAACTTGAGACGCGCGGCACCAGATGGATCGGTTGTGATCACGCTCTTGATAGCTTCTTCGGCGCGGGCACGAGACCGACTCGCCATGTAGATTACTGCACCAGTTGGGTAGAGCATCTTGATGAGCTCGAGTCCAACGCCCTGATTACCGCCTGTGACGATGAATACCCGGCCAGTCTGGGAGTCCAGATGCTTCTCTGTAAATGTTGGCGCAGGCGGCCACCACTGCGTCTCCATTGATCTTAGCGCCATGTTGTGTAGTGGAATTGGATGGGGAGCGTTCTGGGTGAGAAGTTCAGTTTTGAAGTTCGAGGAGGGTGCAGTAAATGAAATAAAGCTCAAACAAAACAGAGCTGAGCGGCGTTATATAGTACAGACCCCAGAAGGTCGTCAAATGTACCAAGTATTGGAGTCGTGCTAGCGTATCTTATTGTGACTCGACGCTGTCGCATACACCGTCTTTTTGTTTTCGAAAATAGGCATGTGTTGAATCGGGTATAGTAACTACTATACATATTTCGTAGTTGTTCTTTATGGTGATTGTCATTGGGTAATTTTGCTTTCGGGTATCGATTCACCACTTACACGTAATAATACATGTATCTAACTCAGCCCCAACCCGGCACATTAAATGACCAGGGATTCGTTAAAAGCACTGATAATATAAGGATCACCATGCCAACTCGACTATGTCCGGCCCCTGAGCATACAACAATCGTGGTGCCTGGCGATGTCGCATGGGATACTGATACTCTTCGAACCGAATCTTGTTGATGAAACGGTCATTGACAGTCTCACGCAATGAAGCGGGTGACTGGACTATAGAACCGTCGGCAAGAGAGTAGAAGCGCATTTTTTGTCTGTCCTCAGTAGCTGAAAACATGTCAGTGTCTTGGAAGATGTTGCAAAGTTGTCGACGGTACTAACTGGTGGCAAGCAATCCCAACTCCTTATTAATGTCCATTGAATGATAACTTTCACGGTTATAATTGTCAAACACCAAGTATGGTCTTGTCGAAGAAGTGCCACCACCACGACGACGCCGTTTTGAGCCTGTCTCCACTTCATTTTTTGCAAAGCGTAAATCGTACGTTTGAAGCTTTCCCAAACAACAACATTAGTAAAAGTCTAGGCAGAATCTGGAGAAACGAAAAGACTCACGGAACGAGTTCCCGCCACCGCGAATTGATGATCATCAATCTTCTTTATTTGCCCAATCATGCCTGGATGTTTGATACGCTGGACACTATCGTTGCTGCGCAAGTCACTAAGAAACAATAATGAATCCCGAAATCCAGAGGCTATCACAGTCGGACTAAGCCATTCCACGGCAAGGACATCCTTCGCCCTTTTCAATACAGTCCTAGAGTCACTTCTGAAGGTTCCCAAATGAATCGTTTGCAATCCCTCGGATGTCCCAATAGCGAAGATTGGATTAGAAGAGCTGTTAGGTCGAGCCTCCGAACACCAATAGGTTATCTCAAGTGACCTTAGAGAATCGGGTGAAATGACTGTAAGCAGAATTAGATTAATCGGTCCATTAAGAATGTGAATATACTTCGGCAGTCTTCTCACTTACCATTATTGTTCCAAAACTGATCACTAGAAGTTGAATCTGGATCAGGAATGCGCGAAAGTTTTACCACTGAGTCTCCAAATATTCCGCTGAGGTATGTAGCTCTACGGCGTATGTCAATGATGAGATTTCTGCAGTCTGCATTGTGTGGAGTCTTACACAAGATACCTGGAGTCGCACATAGACATAGATGATAACTGGTTTTCCATCAACAGAAGATCAGTCTTGAGTTTCAGAAATGATCTCAACTACTAACCTCATATTGCACGAAGGACTTGGTTGCATTCTCTCTTATGTCGTATTGCCACATGTCCGCACTCTTCGAGTTCGACGCTGGTGGTAAGAACCTATCAACAGGAGATCAGCAATTACTTCTTTGTTTGCTCAACATAGACATAGATAGGAACTCACGTCGTGTGGGTCGATCTTGGCATACATGTTGCTATTTAACAATCAGCCGCAGAACGAAAGATCTATATCGAATGTAGCGCAATACCGGCAACAAGAGCTCCAGATGGACCATGGCGGGCAAAGTCAAACACGTTGAAATAGCCAAAACTGCATAAACTATGTCTTTGGAGCTGACTAACGAAGACCCTTCCTTGCTGAGATTTCCTTGCGAACCCCGGTATAGAGATCCTGCCGATTTCATGACCTAG
Organism: Talaromyces sp. PL2406; assembly: GCA_023626215.1. NCBI lineage: Eukaryota > Fungi > Ascomycota > Eurotiomycetes > Eurotiales > Trichocomaceae > Talaromyces > Talaromyces sp. PL2406. The sequence goes on along the minus strand of JAMAGL010000006.1, from coordinate 118,484 downwards.
CCTAGTGAATGCGTAGTCCATGCATCTTGATCTTCGCACGCGTTCCCGTCGCACACGTCGATCAATGGCGACTTGGCGTTGTCGTTGCTATTTTAGAAGCAGTCAGCGACTCATGCGTTGCACCCTTCGGAGTAAGGCAATCAATCCATAAACATATACCTCGTTGTCGAGCTTTTTTCTCTTGACAGCCTCTCTGGAATACTGAGATCCGGCAGGTGCAACATGGTTGGCCAGGACACGAAAGTACTTTTTCTTTTCAGGATCTGAATCCTTCTTAGCTTCAACATAATGTAGCACTGCGATTATACTAACCCCAATAGAACCCGGGGATTGGTCTGCCGTTCATATCGTTCGCCTCGAGAGGCAATATATGATCAGAGAGTAACACTAATAATCAATATCACGCCTCTATCACGGTCTCATGTACAGAGCACCCATCGCTTGAGGGACAAGCTCGGAGAATGGCCAGTCAATCGGAGAAAGAAATTCGAAGGTTCCACCAAAGGGAGAATATTTTGATCCTTATCTTATCGGGCATGACGTCGAACTGCTTATCTAAGCATCAATGTCAACAGAAGTCTCCTGGACCAATCAAATCTTCTTTCCTTCTGTCTCCCTTTATACCTAAGTACCTAGGCAGTCGGTGGAAGATCGATGTTTTGGGTAGGGCCCTGGCTTCTTGACTGCTCTCGACATGGCACGATCCGTGTTTTTCGCAAGGGAAATGGACCACGGAGTCAAGATGTGTTTTGTTGTGTTTGCTCATGCTGAGGAGATATGAAGAGGAAGCAGCGAGAGAATGTGGCCAGACCAGGAAAGAGAAGATGCAACCGCTCAATATGTCGGGGGAGGCAGGAGGTGGGTTGGCTCCTGCCCAGTCCAACCTACCTCCTTCCCTCTGGGCATCGTCCCCCCAATCTCCTCTTCGCCTGTTTCAATTGACAAGATGTCCTTTCTTCCCTCGACACTACACTTGGATTACCACATAGTATACAGTATACTATACACTGGCTTCATCGATATACCCTCATAGATCTTCTATTCCCACTCAGTATAAGTCAACCTCTTGTCACTACGCGCATACTTAGCTGCAGCGTTACCTCGATATACAGTCCAACCGGGTCCTATTATCGGCACCCACGAAACCAGACACGACGTTGATCAAATCATCCGTGGACACCATGGAGGGGTATAACGGCACTCGAGACAATTCTTTGCGGACATCGATTGCAGCCTCTTCAATCGAGGCCGGTGAATGGCAGGGCTTGCCTCATGGCTACACCTACGAAGAACACACCCCGTCTCTTGAAAAACCGGAGCTTGACGATAACATAGACGCCCTTATTGAAGAACTCGAGTCACACAATGGTCACATGGAGGAGGAGCAAGACGCAGACGACGAGTCAAGCAGCTGTCATCATGTTCACATTGAGGACTTACGAACAAATACACGCACAGGTTTGACCGACACAGAAGTGGCTTTACGGAGGAAAAAGTATGGGCTGAACCAGATGAGGAAGGAGGAAAAGCAACATCCGGTAGTGAAATTTCTCATGTTCTTCGTCGGTCCTATTCAATTCGTTATGGAAGTAAGTTGTGAATGTGGAACATATGAGACCTATGTTGCTAATCCCGGCGTTACCTCTAGGCTGCTGCGGTTCTGGCGGCTGGACTTCAAGACTGGGTCGACCTGGGTGTTATCTGCGGCTTGCTACTTCTAAATGCCGTTGTCGGGTTCGTGCAAGAGTATCAAGCTGGCTCAATCGTTGACGAGCTGAAGAAAACCCTGGCTTTGAAGGCGACCGTATTCAGAAATGGTCAACTGTTAGAGGTCTCGGCTTCGGAGGTTGTTCCTGGTGATATCATACATATAGAAGAGGTACAGTAGCCCATTCCCACTTCCCAGATCATGTTTCTAATCTTCCTAGGGTACCATTATCCCAGCTGATGGCAAAATCGTGACCGAAGGCGCCTTCGTACAAATCGATCAATCTTCAATCACCGGCGAATCTTTTGCTGTTGACAAACATACCGGAGATATATGTTATGCTTCTTCTGCTGTCAAACGCGGTGAGACGTTCTTGTTGATTACGGCGACTGGTGATAGCACTTTTGTAGGCCGTGCAGCTGCACTGGTCAACTCTGCTTCTGCCGGCAGTGGCCATTTTACAGAAGTACTCAATGGAATCGGAGCGACCCTGCTTGCCTCTGTCATTTGGACCATTATGTCCGTTTGGGTTGCTTCATTCTTCAGATCAGTGGAGATCATCAAAATCCTCGAGTTTACACTTAGCATTACTATTATCGGTGTTCCAGTCGGTCTTCCTGCCGTGGTTACTACCACAATGGCAGTAGGAGCTGCATACTTGGCAAAGAGAAAGGTAATCGTACAGAAGCTATCGGCCATCGAGTCACTCGCTGGTGTCGAAATCCTTTGCTCGGACAAGACGGGTACTTTGACAAAGAACAAATTATCCTTAGAAGAACCATATACTGTCCCTGGTGTTGATCGTGAGGACCTCATGCTAACCGCTTGTTTGGCGGCTGGACGGAAAAAGAAAGGAATCGATGCCATTGACAAAGCGTTCTTGAAGAGCCTTCACCAGTACCCTATTGCCAAGCAGGCTTTGTCCGATTTCCACGTTCTTGAGTTCCATCCTTTTGATTCAGTATCCAAAAAGGTCACTGCGGTTGTCGAGTCACGGAAAGGATATAGAATGACCTGCGTCAAAGGGGCACCTCTTTTTGTCTTGAAGACAGTCGAGGAAGACCACCCCGTTCCAGAAGCCATAGATGCTGCATACAAGGGCAAGGTCGCTGAATTTGCTGCACGTGGCTTTCGTTCTCTGGGGATTGCTAGAAAATTTGAAGGTCATCCCTGGGAAATCTTGGGCATCATGCCATGTTCTGACCCTCCTCGTTATGACACATTCAAGACCATCAGCGAAGCCAAAACTCTTGGCCTCTCGGTCAAGATGCTAACCGGCGATGCAGTGGGTATTGCTCGCGAAACATCACGACAGCTAGGCCTAGGCACGAATGTCTACAATGCAGAAAGATTAGGACTCGGTGGTGGTGGAGATATGCCCGGCTCTGAAGTCTATGATTTTGTTGAAGCGGCGGATGGCTTTGCTGAAGTTTTCCCTGAACACAAGTATGCGGTTGTCGATATTCTACAAAAGCGAGGATATCTTGTTGCCATGACAGGTGACGGTGTTAACGATGCGCCGTCTTTGAAGAAAGCGGACACCGGTATTGCAGTGGAAGGGTCGTCGGATGCTGCTCGCTCAGCTGCAGATATTGTCTTTCTTGCTCCTGGCCTCTCAGCAATCATCGATGCACTGAAGATCTCGCGTCAAATTTTCCACCGTATGTACGCATATGTGGTTTATCGAATTGCTTTGTCACTGCATCTTGAATTCTTCCTTGGTGCTTGGATTGGCTTTTACAACGACAGCCTCAATCTTCAATTGATTGTCTTCATTGCTATTTTTGCAGATATCGCGACATTGGCAATCGCATATGACAATGCACCTTATTCAAGGACTCCAGTAAAATGGAATCTTCCAAGACTCTGGGGCATGTCGATTATCCTTGGACTGGTCTTGTTCGCTGGGTCATGGATTACATTGAGCACCATGCTGGTGGGAGGAGAGAACGGGGGTATCATTCAGGGATATGGTGACCGTGATTCCGTCTTGTTCCTGGAAATTGCTTTGACAGAGAATTGGTTGATCTTCATCACACGAGCGAATGGCCCTTTCTGGTCGTCAGTGCCATCTTGGCAACTTATTTTGGCAGTACTATTTGTTGATGTCATTGCCACTCTCTTCTGCATCTTTGGTTGGTTTGTAGCCGGACCGACATCTATCCTTGCTGTGGTACGCGTATGGGTCTTTTCTTTTGGGGTGTTTTGCGTGATGGGTGGCATCTTCTATCTCCTTCAGGGTTCTGCTGGCTTTGACAATTTGATGCATGGTAGAAGCCCGCGAACGAGTCCAAAACAACGGTCACTGGAAGATTTTGGTAAGTTCTACACCTGCCGAAGCTACTCATCTTTCTGACTTGTCCACAGTAGTTTCTTTGCAACGAGTGTCAACCATACACGAGAAGAACTTGTAATAAAGCATTCCTTTAACATGCTCAAATACTGGGACGTTACGATACGACTCTATTGGTGGAGAGGTACTAGGTGTTTGATTGATATTGCATTTTTAAGTTCTAGCGTCTTGTATTGAAACAAAAGCTCTGTAGACCTATGTCTGTATTATATTATACTTTGTATTGAACGTTATTGCAATTGATGACTGCTTTCAAAAGGCTCTTACTCAACAATAGACAGGTCAAGGACAAACGGACCAATTCAATCTTACACATTCTATCTCCAGTAAGAATGAATCCAAACGCATGATACATATACAAGCCGCAAGCCGAAAGACCGAAAACACATCTTCGAAACTATATATGTCATAAAAAGCTTGAATTAGATGTACACTACTATGTATCAACAAACATACACAAGGCAGTCAGTAAACAAGAGGTTTTGAAACACGCGTGCAAAAAAAAAAGGGGGTGCAACACAAAAATTTGAATTGACAAATCATTTGCAAACAATTAGGAAAGAAATGGATAGTATAGTATAGACCGTGGTGTAGATAGACAGACAGACAAATGAGATGGTAAGATGGGGTGGGATGGGATAGTATATACAATGTTATTTTTCTTTGTGTTCTAGATTAACCTAGGATCTGGAGGTGAGGTAATCGGCGGCCTAGGGGACAGGTTAGTTTACATGTCAAAATTGTGCGTTTGGGAGGAGAGAACGGACCTTGTCAATATTATAATCGAACTTCTCCAACGCAGCTAGTGACTCGTCGCGCGGGAAGCCCATGCCCGTTAATCGTTGCAGGATCAGGTCGTCGCCAGTATCATTGTTCAGAGCCCAACCAGGCTTTTTAGGATCCGACGCACCAGGAGTAGCGGTAGTAGCAGCAGTGCCGTTGCTGTCAGACTTGGCATTGTCTAGAGGTGCGAAAAGAGCGTTCCAGTCGTGGTCTGCAGCCGCTGATGAGGATGTATTGCCATTTCCAGCTGGCGATGTTGTGGATGTGGCGACGTTGCTGTCAAAGTTGAAGAAGTCTGCTGCTGCTGTGTTTGGTGTTGCGGATTTGGCTGCTGGAGCAGCGGCAGGGGCGTCAAACGAGAAATCAAAGTCATTTTGTGGTCGATGGGAATGAGTTTCTGGTTCGTCTTCGGACTCATCTTCCGATTCATCTTCCTTTGCAGGTGCTAGGTTGAGATCGGCGAAAGCAGCGTCAAAGTCGGCTGGTCCGGCCTTTCGCTGTGGTTCTCCAGCGACGATAGGTGCGCCAGTGCTCGACTCAACGGCATGAGGGGCGTCAGGTGCGGCAGTCGGATCGCCTCGGCTAGGCAACAGGCCTTGGAATGCCGGGGGAAAGTCATCCGGTTTCTTGTCAGCGGTAGATGTATCATAACTAGGAGGAGACCGCTGAGCGTCAGCAGGGGGAGGCTGCGAAGGGGTCACACTGCTGCCCGGAATTGGAAACGCGTGCAGCTGTGTCGAGTCAATGGATTCATTCTTGGAATGCTCCTCGTGGCGCGGTGGAGACGCCGGAGTGAAGTTATCATCAAATCCCAATGGTGCTTCACTATCTGTGCTATCGTCATCGTCGTCGTTTTCGAATTCTCTGATGGGAGGGAATTCGCCGGTTCCATTGGCTGGTGCAGGTGGCTCGGCGCTATGGGTGCTTCGCGGTTTCATACCAGCAAAGGCTTCATCAAAGTCGTTGGCTTTTTGTGACTGGGAGCGTTCACGACCAAAGTTTCCAAAAAGTTCATCAAAACTCTGCTCTTTTGACTGCTCCGGCACAGTCTCAGCTGGCTGCTGGCTCTCGACTGGTACTTCTGGGAAAGCTCCTGGTACTGAAGAGGCAGGTGGAACCGCGCTTCCCTGTGATGCAGCAGGTGAAGCTACGCGTGGCTCGAACTCGTCGAATGGAGATCGCGCGGTCGTTGCCTCTGCCTCTACGAAGTTACTGTTGCCGACTCCTACTGAAGGTCCGGCTGAACCAGTTCTCGAAGGCGTGCCGAACTCATCCGGTGCACCAAAGCGACTAGCTGGTGGGGATACAGCTGTCGAAGTATTGTTGGAGGATGATTCAAGGTTGCGATCTAGTGGAAGAAAGCTAGGAGTGATCTGTCGCGATTGAGAAGGCGCGGGTGGCTCAATTGCAGCCTGAGGTGGTGGAGAGACAGATGGAGTTGGGATTCCAGAGTTGGTGGAACTTACTGAGGCCTCTTGTGCTCGTGGTGCGAAAGGCGACGCCGCACCGAATGAGGTTGGTGGCGGTGGAGTAGATGTCGAAGGCTGAGTGAAAGAAGGGCCAAAAAGACTGTCAAAAGTTGCCTGGGTGGAAGGGGGAGCCGAAGAAACAGTTCTTTCAGATGTTTCTGTCGTCGTCCGTCTGAAGAAGGGATTGGTTTGCTGGCTGGCAGTGGACAGCGCTGGGCTGGCCACTCCAGTAGGGCTAGAAACCTGGCGAGTAGTCTCTGCAGCCTCTTGAGCTTCTTGAGCTTCCTTGGCTTCTTGAGCCTCTTTAGCTAGCGTATCAATCTCCCCCTGGATCTTGTCTCTTTCACCCTCAACCGTAGCTAATTGCTTTTTGTTAATGGCAACTAAACCTTTTTGCTGACGAGCATCAGAGCGGGCCTTTTCTAAAGCTGGCTTTAGCTGGCTAACTGCGATGTTGGCCTGACGTATTTTTTCTTTCAAAGAAGCATTCTCGGTTTGGTCAGCAACAAGAGCAGCAGAAACCTGCTCATATTGATTTTGCAAATCCTGACGGCTACCTTCAATCAGAGCGTAATCTTGTTGAAGTTTCTTTGTTTCAGCTCGAGAGGCATTCAATCGCTCCTCCAGAGCCTTGAAATCTTTCACTTCCTTTTCATACATTGACCTGGCTTGAGCTAGACGTGCTTCAAAGTCACGTTTTTGCTGGGACGATTGCGTGAACTCTTGCTCAGCTGTGGCACGCTTCGTCTGCACATTCTGCATTTCTTTGGAAAGCGTTCCGATCTGGTTTGACAAATTTGCGAGCTCCATTGTTTCATTGCCGAGTTTTTTCGTCTCTTCTGGCTCGTTATCACCCAAAAGATCGTCAGAAGGAGGGGGAGGAGACCTCGCCGCAGAGGCAGCACCCGTCAATTGTGGGCCAAGACTTTGGCCGAACTGAGACGAAGGAACAAACGGCTTGAAGAGGGAGGAAGGACCTGATTGGGAGGTTCGAGAGGAAGGTGATCCAGGAGACTGGAACACTGGCGCATTGGAGCCTCCTGTAGATTGCGGGATTTGAGCAGGAGTTGCGGGAGTTGGCGCACTAAAAGCATCAAGGCCAAAGAGGTCATCAGCCGCTGAGCGCGGAAGTGGTGCCGGAGCCGGGGCCGGCACGGGTGCTGGTGGAGGGGCAGCTACAGCAGGTCTTGCGTCTGCTCGGCGCATGCTGGGAGGAATCAGAGCCGGGGGTAGCGTTGCAGGTAATGGCTCTTTCTTGCCGCGTTGCTGTCGTACAAGATACATTGCTACCGCAAACTCATCCTTTGTGAGTTGTCCGTCGGCATCAATATCCGCGAGGTCCCAGATTTGAGCAAGAACATCCTCAGGTAGTTGAGCATTAGTAAAAAATGCGACAGCCTGATCACCACTTATAATTCCAGCCTTCGCCGTATCAACAGTTGCAAATATATTGTCGAATTGCGCCTTCTCCGGCGGACTGATCAGCCACTCGGCACCGGTAGACTGGGCCGAAAGGGGTGTGAAGGGTTGCCTGCTCAACGGACTTTGCGTCCGCTGACCAGTGAAATGCGTAGGAATGGCCGGTACTGGTGGAACATCCGGAGTCATGCGAGAGCCAGTCGAGGTACGGACAATACCTCGTCGTGATGCTGCCTCATACAAGCCAGCAGGGAGAGTTGTTGGGATAACCCGCATTGCACCGGTCTTGAAAGAAGTCAATAGATGCATGGCAATAATGAAATCAGTAGCATCAAGTTGGCCGCGTTGCTTAGTATCGGAGAGATTCCATATTCTACCTAGGACTTCGTTCGGGAGCCGTGCACGCTCAAATATCTGTTTTGCCGTTTCCCCTACGCATACAGTGAGCCAAGTATATCAGACGGGAATTTCCTGGGATAATCCTTTACATACCTGACATAAATCCACCCGGCGTATCTGATTTCTCAAATAGAGAATTGAACTTATTCGCATCTTCTGGGTTCAAAGGCGGAACTCTCACCGGAGCTCCGGGGGCGGGAGGTGCACCAGGAGGTGGACTTGCCGTTGAAGGACGAGAGGGCGCAGTCGTAGCAATCTGAATACCTTCGAATCGAGGCAGGGGGCCGGCTATATAAACTCGATTAGCTTGAATCCAAAACGGCGATAAAACGGTACACTCACGTTGCAAAGCCAGTTCTTCCGTTGGAGCACGTCCGGCTTGCGCGTGTCCAATAAGCCTCAACACCATCGAGAAGCCCGATGGCGTGAGAAGTCCGCGATTCTCCTTGTCTGCTATTTGCCATATCTATTTCAAACCACGCAGTATGAGTAAATTCGCTCCGTCATTATATGGATTTGATCAGTAAAGCATACCAGACCCAAAGTATCAGGAGGAAGCTTCGTCTTCTCAAAGAAGGGAACCGCATGTTCGCCCGTCACGACTCCAAGGTTCGTCGTATCAGCCGCTTGGAACAATTGGAAGAATACCCTCTTTTCCTCCTGTGTGAGGTTCAGGTTGGGAGGAGCTGTAAACCGGAAGATCACATTAGCTCCTATACGCTTTTCATGGTGCAGTACGCGACAAACCTGCTTCCGCCATCCTTTCTGGTCTCGGCCGCAAGACCCGATGCTAATAGTCGTCTCCTATACCGCGCACTCCTCAACGGAGTAGTAACCACCTGCCACAGACAGAACGTCTAATGACGAATAACGAGCAATGTATTCCCAACAGTTACCAGGCGGAAAGTATCCCATGCGTCGTCAAAAAGATAGAGCGCTGCGATCCAGACCGGTTTGTTGTCAACTTCGTTTGCGGAACCGTCGAAAGAGGGCAGCCTAGGAAACAGTCTCCTAGTCGCGACAATAGGATTTGATCGGAAAGGAATAATTTCAGCAAATATCCGATATTGAGCTTCTTATTAAACTGTACAAGAAAGATACGAGCTCAAGAGCAGCAAAGCTCTGATCAATGGAGGGGTGGGGAGAGATATCGAATGAGATCGTGGAGGTTGGGGGGAGACAGACCGGACAGAGTGACGATGGTAGGCAAGGTGCTTAGCGCAAGCTAGCTGAATCCCCCGGGCTCTTCGGCGGGTGTATTGTAATTGGATTACGGTATATTTTGCATCATGGGGGATATTTGCTAGCGTTACTGAATACGTGACTGTAATTATCTGTATTGACATTCTATTTACATCGACGCTTGTCATTGGTTACTCTTTCTATATGCTGTTCAATGCCTGGATATCGGACTAAACATTGCAGTTGGCTTGCTTGATTCCAATAAATCTCAATCTTTCAAGGGCATTGTGTCTGGATAGTATGAGATTCCGAAGCAACTTGCGCGCTTATGGTTCAAATGTTGGGTGGTGTGGTACCTCAATGTTCCATGTATGTATATATATTGTTGCCAAACATTCACAGGATCGAAGATATTCAAGACTCGAGATAACATTGAGGCAGTTTTCATCTCATTTCATGTCTTTCTCTCCACAAGTATCGCCCAACATTTGAAGCCCGCGATATTTCCAAGATTTCGTCTACAGGAGAATACGTAGTGTTAATAACAATTCGTTCTATTCAAGCTGTCATCAACATCGGTGATTCGAAAGGTGCTACAACAATCATTCTAGACACGATCTGAATAACATTAAGGAAATTTTTTAGACCTAGAACATTGTGTTGCAGAGAGAAGACGTTATAAAAAGTAACAAGAAATCGAATCACAAGCAGCAATCTGGAAGGAGGTAAACAAGGGAGAAAGGGGGACTATTAAAAAAATTGAACGGCTAAGATTATGGATTGGGTATATAACGAAGCATTACACAACCCTCTTTCGAAGAAAATTTCCGTCGTCTGTTAGTGTGTGTGCGTACGGGCGAGGCGAGCTTAGTATTCGGCCTCAACTTCCTCATCTTCCTCGAGAGAGTCGCTGGCAACTTCTTCGTAATCGCGTTCGAGGGCAGCCAAGTCCTCACGAGCCTCCGAGAATTCACCTTCCTCCATACCCTCGCCAACATACCAGTGAACGAAAGCACGCTTGGAGTACATGAGATCGAACTTGTGGTCGAGAGCGGACCAGGCCTCGGCGATGGCGGTGGTGTTGGAAAGCATGCAACTAGATATTGTCAGTTCTTGTAAATAGTCAGTCTGCTTCAAAGGAATGAACATACACAGCGCGGTTGACCTTGGCGAGATCGCCGTTGGGAACCATCTGAGGGGGTTGGTAGCAGATACCGATTTTGAAACCAGTAGGGCACCAGTCGACGAATTGGATGGTGCGCTTGGTCTTGAGGGTGGCAACAGCAGCGTGAGTCTCCTTGGGGACAACGTCACCACGGTACAACAAGCAGGTAGCCATGTATTTGCCGTTACGGGGGTCGCACTTAACCATCTGGTTGTTGGGCTCGAAGCAGGACATGGTGATCTCGTTGACGGAGTTGGCCTCATGGAGGGACTTGGCAGCAGAGATGACGGGAGCATATGCAACCAAGGGGAAGTGGATACGGGGGTATGGCACAAGGTTGGTCTGGAACTCGTTCAAGTCGACGTTGAGGGAACCGTCGAAACGGAGAGAGGCGGTGATGGAGGAGACAACTATTAACGTTAGCAATTTGATTTCATAATTACCAGTATTGGAGGCTCACCCTGGGCAATAAGACGGTTGAGGTTGTCGTATCCAGGACGCTCAATACCGAGGTTGCGGCGGCAGATGTCGTAGATGGCCTCGTTGTCGACCATGAAGCTGCAGTCGGAGTGCTCCAAGGTAGTGTGAGTGGTGAGGATAGAGTTGTAAGGCTCAACAACGGAGGTGGCGTTCTGAGGAGCAGGGTAGACACAGAACTCGAGCTTGGACTTCTTGCCGTAGTCGACGGAAAGACGCTCCATCAGGAGGGCACCAAAACCGGAACCAGTACCACCACCGAAGGAGTGGAAAACGAGGAAACCCTGGAGACCAGAGCAGTTGTCGGCAACGCGGCGGACCTGGTCCAAGACACGGTCGATCATCTCCTTGCCAACGGTGTAGTGACCACGGGCGTAGTTGTTGGAAGCATCCTCCTTGCCAGTGACCATCTGTTCGGGGTGGAAAAGGCTGCGGTAGGTGCCGGTGCGGACTTCGTCAACCACATTGGGCTCTAAGTCACAGTAGATGGTACGGGGAACGTATTTTCCTTGGCCTTATCCAGAAAGTTGTTGTTAGATGGGATGATCTGTCCGTCACTTTCATTTCAGTTCCTCCACATACCGGTCTCGGAGAAGAAGGTGCTGAAACCCTCATCGGGCTCCTGGGCCTTGCGCTCCTCAGTCAAGTATCCATCGGGCTATATCAGAATTTGTCAGCCAGGTTTCAATCAACAGCGTTTGTTGAGCAGCGAACGTGCATACCTGGATACCGTGTTCAAGGCAGTAGAGCTGTCTAGATGTCAGTTCCTCGAGTCTTTTTGTTTTTGATATCTGTTCTTATCGAAGTCGTACCTCCCAGCAAGAGTTGGCGATTTGGCAACCGGCCTGACCGACTATTTGCACGAAACAAGTCAACAACGCGTCTCGACGACAACAACAAACAACACGAGTCGAGTCAAAAGACATTTGGGATGGACATACCATTCAGACTAATAACTTCTCTCATCTTGCCGACTTTTCAGATTACTACAACACGATTAGAGATGTGATGATCGATAATAACGACGGTCATGCCACGGGGAAAAATAGGGGGGGACGGTAGTCTTCCCGCATTCCAGCGGAGGGGTAACCAAGGACGAGGAAAAGGAGAGGTCGAACTTACAGATAACCGAGCAAGATAGATGGTATGGATGGTAATGGAAGAAAGAGAGGATGAAGATTCAGCAGGAGACCCCAGGATAGAAGTCAATTAAGGATTAGTTGGACAGGAAACACAGACCACAGTCAGACAGACCCAGCACAGAACAGAGCGTGACGGAAGAAAAGGGCCCAACGTTTTGTTGTGGACGGCGAAAAAAGGCGCGGATGCAGGGCCGCCCACCGCCTTTGCCAGCAACACGCGTGCGGGCCCCCTGGCGGTCTGTCTGTACCTTAGGAAGGGCTCTCCATATTAAATTGCAGGCTAGCGCTGCGAGAGGTACTGCTAGCCCAGCCTAGTGCTGGGCTAGTACACAGAGCTAGGCGTAAACACTCTTAGGTCTTCGGTTCGCGTTGCGCCGATTCCTGTTTGGGTCGTGGCCATAACAGCGCATGGCATCTGATTGGCTGACTGGAGAAAAGAACCAGCGGGGCCGTGGATTTATGCTTTATAATTGGGTTGTTGCAAGCCCCGCTGTGTCTCGCGCGTTGATTGGCTGGCTGTTTCGATGACGCTCTTCTCTCGACTCTCGACGCTGTAGACAGATCTCAGTGATAGATCCCACATTGCCATTGTGTCTCGACCTAGAGTACCGACTGCTATATACGGTTGCTAGCCCATTACCCATTGGTCGCTGTACGGAATGGATCAGCCCAATTGACAGACAGCGCTTCATTCACCACCTCTCCGCGACTCTTTGGCTCCCGTGTATATATTCAGCCAGCAGATATCCTCACGGTCCATTGCTCACAGTCTCTCTAGATGAGCAGAAAACCACCTTGACAGCTTGGTGGATCCTTTCACCTATCATATGCACACGTCCAATACCCACCATACCATGCATACACCTATCCAAAATGGCATCTTCTACCTCCGACTAATCTCCATCCTCCTCTTCATACAACACGCAACCGCCAACGTCGAAAAGACAATCTTCGTTGCGCCGCTACCATGGACCGTACCCGCCGAGAACGCCGCCATCGACGACCTAGGTCTGGACCGTCTGTCGCCGGCTGACTACATGCTCAGGACGAATCTGAATGCTTCATTTCCGACGGACGAGAAACCATACGGGGCGGAATCATGGTTTTGCCTAGAGGACCTCACGCCGGGACAGAGGTATGAGGTGCGGATATGTTGGATGGCTACTGTAATCCCCCCCTTCTCTCCACCGGACTGGAATAACTATTCTAATCTGAAGAAAGCAACCAACCTCCTTCGACCTCACGACATACACCCTCCGAGAAGTCATCTCATCCCCCTCCCTCCTCCCATCCCTCCTCAACTTCTCCGACGCCCTTCTCGCCGGCGCACCAGCCTCGTATCGAGAGATCATGAAATGCTCAAAAGCGAGACACCACCAACACCCGGGTCGCATACCCCTCGAACGCGAAGAGGATCCCCTCGCCCTAACCTCTCACGCCAAATCAGTCCTGTTTCTACGCATATGGGCTGCGGCCGATTACTATACCACAAACGCAACATTAATGGAGAATGTGCCACCCGTCATGGCGGATGTGATATTAGATCCGTTTTTGTGGAATGTGTTTCCGCGATCGTTGGTGCCGACAGCAGTGTATACGGTTGTTATTGCGGTGATTGCGTATTTTGTGGGTGGATACTTGGCGAAGGTGTTGAGTGATGTTGTTACGACTGCTGTGAAGAAGGATGAGGTTGCTGAGACTAAAAAGAGTCGGTGATCTGGCTTTCTACATGAGCCATATGTTTTATATTACGGAACTGTACGATACTATAAAAGATGGAACAAAAGTTGATGATATCATCAGTCATTTATTGCCGAAATACGAAGCTATGCCGATAAATAAATACACATCTTAAAACCACAGCAACTCCCAGCGAATCCGCCTATAATACAGCCACGCTATGCATCATGATTTGGACTTTTGAGAATACACACCACAACGTGAGATAACAGAGGGCCTTCCTCATAAATAGCACAGGTTAGAAATCCCTGAAGACAGCAACCAGATCATCCAGCCTAGCTATCTCTCCAAGCATCAGGCCTTCTTTCTCACGCCACTGCCGTAAAGTCTCTATTTCTGCTTCAGTGAGATACTTTGCTTCGTTCTCTCGCACGTCGCTTCGCTCTGTCTTGTCTAGAAAGTCCTTGAGTCGATTCCGCTCAAAGCGTAGACGCTGGATGCATCGTGACATGGCTTTGTAGATATCGTGAAGCAGGTTTCGGCCGACGCGGTCTGGGTCGTAGAACCACAGAAAGACTGTTCGATTGGGCAGGCGTTGTGCATCTTTAGGAACTTCTTGCAGGTCCACGAACCCATTTTCTTGCATTTGTGCGAGAACTTGACGCAGGTCCTTCTGCGATATGAGGCTGACTTCCTGTAGACGTTTCTCGTCTAGTTTCCCCATGGAAAGCAGAATCTGGATCACTCGAAGTGCTAATTTTCCGAATCTTATCCCGACTATGCGCTCAATTTCGAGATGGCGTAGTTGACGTGCAAGGCGTCGGTATTCTACATACCAAGCTGGTATGCCATTCTGACTGCGCCGTGTGGATAGACTGTAGGGCGGCAGAGCTAAGATATTGAGATGCTCGTCGATTTCATGGGCTCGTGTCGTTTCTGCGTCATCGTCATCCTCGTAATGATTTCCATTCACGCCGTTGGCTAACGACCGTTTATTGTTTTTGCTTGCTTTTGGGTCCTCTGATGGCCCAAGTGTTCCTTTAAGGTCCAGACGAGGATCAACCTCAGTTGCAAGTCGCTGTAAAGTGATGGCTACCGAGTTTGTTTCGCCTTCTTCTCCTTCACGCGGAATCTCAGCGCCTTCTCGGCAGCAAGGCGTTTTGTATTCAATAAGACGTAACAGTGTTTCGTACACTTCGGCGGTAGCGGGCGACGTTCCCTGTAGTGCTAGTTCGACGAGACGACGGTTTCTGAAAACCACGTCTAGTTTCTGATAATTCACACGAACCACGAGAGTCGGCTGAACTACTTTAGTGGTGATCCATAACTGATAATCAAACTCAGTCTTACCCGCATTGTCTCCTTGTCCTCCACGTTATCCTCGTCCCAAGTATTCTCGTTCTCCATCTCGTCATCTGACTCTAAGCGACGTCGTTTATTGGGGTTCTCAGAGTGTCCATTTGCCTGTCGTCTTTTGATGGCAGGCGGATGGGCATAAGCCGTCAATCCCCTACTCAGGTCAGCATCCAGACGCTTGTTGAGGATTTCTCTCATTTTTTCTTCAATCTCCGCGGCTTTCTTTTTGCCTTTGGTGTCCGAATATGCAGCCCACACGGTAGCTTCTCGTTCGGCGTCCAGCGTATTGTCCGCCAGACTGTGAAGATGGACATCCTTGACTTGGCAGATATACCCATGCCCGGCCAGATAACTCAACGCCGAGTGTAAACGAGGATTGGATGGGGTATGATCGTCTCCATCGCCATTGGTAACGCCGTTATTCTCAACGCCATTTAAGGTATCCTCGCTGAAATTGTCTTCGTTCTTGATGTCGTTGTCTCCGTTTCCATAGTGTGCGTCATCTTTGGCTTGGAGTTCCGGTAGAGCTTCCAGCTCGCTGACCATGATATGTCCGTGATATGCAATAGCAGTCATGACTTGTGCAGCATACGAGCCTAGCCTTTCTTCCACCATTTCCAAGACTTTTCCCGTCCGTATCAAATAGTAAGCGCCGTCTACGTTGGCTTCATAGTAGGTGAATCCATCCTCGATTGAGGTGTAATGATGCACCAAATGCATTTGCACAAGTGCGGCAAGGGCATGGCGTAGTTGTTTATCGGTGACTCGAGAATGTTCCTTGAGTCGAAAGAGCGTAAGGCGACCGTACTGGACCAGAGTCGAATATATCCTCTGTGCGACGACGGTGAGTCAGAAAAGAGCATTGTGAAGGAATTGACCATTTCTTAAGAGTCAATGTCGAATTCAGTCAAGCGCAATGATACGTACTCCGAATAAGTCTCCAAAATTGTCTTCAACTAGGAGCGTGCACAGCTCCGCGGCATACTGCAAGATGTTAGTGGTGGAGCTTAGAACATTTCGAGATGGAAAAAGCAAAGCTTCGTCACACTTACTTGGGACATTTTGACGCTTCTAGAGGAATGCCAGCCTCTCTAGAAGGGGTAGGGGGTCACCGCGACAAGAGCATGAGCAATGGGCACGGAGAGTGAGTGCCACTGTGTGGTGAGTCAACAAGAGGGAAGCAGCGTTGGAGTATCAAATTGTCGAAATTATTGTCAGAAGCTGCCACTTGCTTTTTTGGCACTAGTGTCCCGCTGCTGCTTAAGTGCAAAAGTGCAAACAGGACAAACATAAATGGCATGACCGTAACACGTGACACGTCACATGACGTACAGCTAGGAAATCCGGTTCCGCCCGCAGTGACCCGCCTGGCCAATCAGCGCGCGGCTAATGGGCCGTCATCCAGGGTCGGCTCGGATCTTGAAGCTTTTCAAACGTCGGTTTGGCAGACCTAAACAGCAGCTTGTCGTCTCTACGCCACCCCAGGGTCGCTCAATTGCTCCCCAATTGCCGGCCATTTTCTCCTCCCGTCCCAATTCGTGCTTACATCACACGCAATAATGTTGTCGAGGTCTTCGTTCGGTCGCACAGCGCAGCGTGCGCTCAGGACACAGTCTGCCAGCAGTCGTCGGGCCTTTGCCTCTGCCGCTTCTCCCAGCGCTCAGTACGAGACCGCCGAGGCCGCAGGTATCAAAGTTGCCAACCGAGAGCTAGAAGGTGCTACTTCTTTGTTGGCAGTCGTTGCAAAGGCTGGTTCTCGCTACGAGCCTGTGCCCGGCTTCTCTGATGCTCTTGCCCGATATGCTTTCCAGGTGTGTCATTATCCAAGATCTCGTATCAATTGAGCCATAATGGATTACTTACGTCTATGCTGAACTAGTCTACATATAAACGATCGGCTTTGCGTATCACTCGCGAGGCAGAGCTATTAGGAAGCAACCTCACAGCCAAGAACACGCGCGAAAACGTCGTCCTCCAAGCCAAGTTCCTGTCTGCCGACCTTCCCTACTTTGCCGAGCTTCTCGCAGAGGTTACCTCCCAGACCAAGTACAATGGTGTGTTTATCATCGTTTATATACTGGAATGAAAGGAACGAGAGGAACAGCGCTAACATTCATAGCTTACGAGTGGGCTGAATTGGTCCTTCCCACCATCAAACTCCGCCAGCAGGTCCTCTTCTCCAAGCCCGAGATTTTGGCCTTGGAGTCCGCCCACGCTACTGCCTTCCACCGTGGCCTTGGTGAAACCTCCTTCGCCGCTGCTTCCGCTCCGTTCGAATCTTACTTCACCGAAGACGGTCTTGCCGAGTTCGCCCAGAGCGCCTATGCTAAGCCCAACATCTCCCTCGTCTCAGTTGGTCCCAACTCCAGCGAAATCTCCAAATGGGTGAGCCAGTTCTTTGCTGGACACTCCGCTGCCCCCGCCGCTGGCCAGTTCAAGGTCAAGGACACCGTTCCTTCCAAGTTCTACGGTGGTGAACAACGCACAGCCAGCAAGGCCGGTAACGCCGTTGTCATCAGCTTCCCCGGCTCTGCCCAGTACGGCGCTTCTGGATACAAGGCCGAGGCCGATGTTCTCGCTGCTCTCCTTGGCGGTGAGTCCACCATCAAGTGGTCTCCTGGTTTCTCTCTCCTCGCCAAGGCCGTTGAGGGCGAGACTGGTGTCAGCGTTTCTACCAAGAACTACGCCTACTCTGACGCTGGATTGTTCACCATTACTGTCTCTGGAAAGGCCGCTGGCGTCGCTACCGTTGCCAAGCGTGCTGCTGAGGCTATCAAGCAGATTGCCGCTGGCGAGGTTCCCGCTGAGGTTGTTAAGAAGGCTATTGCATTGGCCAAGTTCCGTGCTTTGGAAGCTTCCCAGGTAGCCGAGACTGGTGTCGAGCTTACCGGCTCTGCGTTGATCAACGGCGGCAAGCCCTACCAGATCAGCGAGCTTGCTTCAAGCTTTGAGAAGGTTTCTCCTCAACAAGTCCAAGACGTATGTCCTCCCTCTTTCTGTTCTGATTATTTGATACTAACGTATATAGTTGGCCAAATCTTTCGTCTCCGGAAAAGCTTCCATCGCCGCCGTTGGAGACTTGCACAAACTTCCTTTCGCCGAAGACCTCGGTCTCACCGTCTAAGTGCATTGTCCTGGGTACGATATAAGAGAAGAAAACAAGGCATAGAAGAAAGAAGAATATCCCAAAAAATGTATTAGATTTTACCCTCTTCCTCCTTTGTGCCCCTTTCTTCCAACTTGTGAAATTATACGAAGCCTAAAATTTCATTGTTGCGAGTTCTACATCATAAATATCTATCTAGACCTCCCGTTTTCTTGTTGTCACTCTTATTTCTTGTGTATTTGCTATACTTGATGTACTTGTATCATGGAATTGAATATTTCTTTCAACCTACATTCATGACGGTATAAAACTGGGCAGGAGATGGCCTATGCACTCGAAGATCTTAGCTTGAGACCCTTCAGCATCCATTCATCATACAACAATCCTATAGCGGATGGTCTGTCCTCTGGGTTCCATTGCAGCGCTAGTCGAAGCCAGCGTACGAACTCCTTTTTGTCTTCTTCTGTGCCGTTGACTCTGCTCTCCGTTAGGCTTTCGAGACTGATATTGGCATTAGATCTCTCCAGTTTCCTAGAATGACCGCGACTGATTAGCAGTTGAAGCACGCCGGAGAAATGGATATGATAATACCATCCTCGTCCCAAAAGACAGAGCAGATCTTCTCGTTTCGTGGCCGGAATTCAGGAGGTGGAGGGCCCAGGAGAGCCACCAACTCCGCGACATGCACTCGATCATAGAATAGGCCGTCTGGGTTGTGTCCGTTTATGAGAGTCTTGGGGGAGACGATGTCCCCGGCCTGAACCAACCCACTATAGTTAATGAAATTCCTGGTAACAAGGAAATGAGTGACTGACCAACACAGCAACATTCCAAATATCAACTCTCCAATCCCAATTCATCTTCAGAATGACCTCCGGCGCTCTATAAGGGTTGGGCATGATATCCTCATTAAACACCTGGCTACTACCTTCCGGAGGCAAGCGACGAGCTTCGCCAAAGTCAGTCAGGAGCGGCAGTCCATCACTAGGCGGGAACAAGAATGGAGATGTGTAGATGATTCGATCGTCGAGCACTTTTCTCGGCAACGGTGAGGCAATCTGCTTGCATTCAAACCCTTGACAGTGATTCTTCGTCTGGAGCTGGGAGGAGGAGGTTTTTCAACTGCAAGTCTAGCATACACGCAACTTTTTAGTAAGCCACCAACAATCAGTGCAAGAAAGAAACATACCTGTATGAACAATGCCAGCCACATTATGCAGAAAATCCAGTATGGCAAGTAACCGCCTAATACAAGGTTTCATATCAGAGAGAGTCATTGCTCGCCTAGGTAGCCATTTCATGAGTTCATTTGAACTCATTCCTAGAACTTCATGAACTAGACAAATGTGCTGACCATGCGGCCGACATATGGAAAAGTGGTTGAGAAGTTTGCGTATGAACCTTCTGCCTGGGTGCGCTGGTTCAATGGAGCTCATATGCATGTATATGTCAAGCTCGCGATGGGTCTTTTCCTGGCCTGATACATATATTTTCAAGACCACATATTTAGAATCTCTGTCGCCAAAAGAAGAAGGCATGGAAAATTAGTTAAACCCCATGCTGGGAGTTCTGGTTATAATGGTCGGTCGTACTTACACTAGGTCACGACCAAACCACACAGTTGAGGTAACGCCATAGCCCAGTTTGGTGAGGACCCCATACCACTCATTGAGGATCTCGGCTTCGTAGGTGGGGAGGGTTTCTTCTTCTATGAGTATGGTTGGATCTATTGGGGTGAAGTTTGTTGTTGAAGGAAAGGGGCGAGGCGTGGATGTCGATGTCGATGTTCGAGCTAGTGAGAATGGTTGCTTGACTGATGGGCAAGTACGAGTGTATAGCCCGTAATGCTTGAGACGGCGCAACAGTCGCTTCATTTTTGTTCAGAGGCTGCCAGGCAGTGTGTTGTACTGTCTTTGTCCATGGATTTGCTTCAATGTTTCAAGATCAGACGAGGCCTCCAAATCCAGATTTCAGAAATAGATACTCATAAATTGACAATTCTCATTTATAATAAATAACCTATTCTATAATCCTACCCAACTACGCACATCACCAGTATAGTCGACACAGTAAGTGACAGGGGTATTAGAACGAAACAAAAAGGGATATCCTTTAAGAAAAATATCACACTATTCAAGACGAGGAATGTTTCAAACCCTCCTAGTGCTTTGCGGTGACTTTTTCGCCGGTGAGCTTCTCTACAGCATCTTTGGCACTGGTATGCATTAGTTGGATGATCAGATCGAAAAGGAGGGAGAGGCTTACAGGTCACCAAGAGCCACCATGCACACGGTCTGCCACATTCCGAGACCGATACGAGGAGCAACTCCTCGGTACAGACCCTTGATACCATTGGTCTCGTAGATGTATTTGAATGTCTTGCCCACAGTCAAGTTCTTGGGACGGTTGGGGTCGTCCGTCTTGCTCTGCATCTCAACACGGATAACCTCAATAGGCTGGTTCCAGGCGGACAAACCACCACCGACACCGGAGGCGATAATCTTCTCGCCAGCGCTCAATTTCTCGCCGTCCTTCTTACCGGTCGTGCTGCGGATGGCGTTCTCAGTCAATCGGGAAAGACCGAAACGAGAACCCCAGTTTGTGGTCTGACGGATTGCGACGGCGTTGACACCCTTGTTGATACCGCGGATACCTTCTTTGCGGTAGATATCCATGAATGTCTGCCAGGTGCTGGGGGGCTTGACGCCGGTAGCGGACATCTTGTGTCGGGTGATTTCGACGGTTTTCATGCATGTACAGAATCCGACAGTCGCGTAAGCCTGTGCAACACCACCGGACATACCACCGACGATACCGGCACCGAAATCAGATGCGCCAAAGCTTCTGGCGTAGAATTCGGCCTCGGATGCGACGAAGAGCAGCACGGCACCTTTGGTGGAAGCCTCAATCCAGGCCCAGGGAATGAGACCTTGGTAGTCTACAAATTACATTAGCCATTGTCTTTCGGACCAGAGTAAAAGAGACGTACAGCCGAGGATGCCACCGCGGCCCCAAATACGCCTCATGGCGCCGGCGAAAGAGTCGGTACGGTTGGCAGCCATAGTCGTCTTGATCACTTCCAGCGGCTGTCCCAGCGATGTGACCTCGAACATGTTCAATCCCGCGCCAACTGTATCACTCAGTTTCTGTTTTATGCGTTCTCATCATTCATAGAGAACTTACGTAGCAAGTTGCTAAACTTGACCGGCTTCTTCTCGAGCGGCTTCGCGGTAGTAGCAGACATCTCTGAACGTGGAACGCTGAAAGGGGCCCTGACCAAGGGATATTCGGGGGCTTCGTCGCCTGGGAAGAAGTTTCGGGAGAGGCGAGAGAACTGTCAGACGTTCACTGACGACTGCAGAGGTCTAGGAAGAGGACGATTGAGGAGAGGAGAGATGCGTTTAGATGTCGATCGGGTTGGTTTGGTTTACCGACAAAGCTATTGATTGACTGGTTAGTCGAACAAACAACAAACACAAAGACAATGCCAACTTGACAAGATGTTGAGGGAGCTAGCTTACCAGAGTAGAGGTGATGCAGAGGGGGAGAGAAAAAGAAAAGAGACGAGAATGCCGAGAGGAAGGAGAGGTCGCAGAGGTCAGACAGACAGACAGGTATATCACAAGCCGAGGGAGTCGACGGAGTCCGGAGCGTCACACGGGATGCGCTAGGCCAAATCGGGGCGGGCGAGCTACGGTGAACTTTTTGATCCAGAGCTTTGACTAGGTGCATATATAGTATTTGATATTTATAAAGCTGTACGGAGTATCCTCCAGTTGTCAGTAGGTATGACTATGTACAGTATGAGCTCTACTATGTAGACCTAAGAACAATCGGGGCGGCTCGGCATGGCAGCTCGGGCTCGTCTCAACGGTCCGCCTGTGCATAGCATCTTAGGCTTGACAGTCCACGTTGATACAAGGATATATACACTCATGAATTCAGATGGGATACTCGTTTGACCAGGTTCCATTTCATCACGACATCCAGACACTCAAGACTTCAGGCTTATAACCACCCGTCGGAGTATCTCACTCCGCAAAGACCATGTCGCAAGCTCGGGCCAATCCCCGAATGGCCCGACCACACTAACCCCCCGTACAGTCTATGGCCCCAACGAAAAAAAGAAGGAAGAAAAAAAAAAAAGTATCCCCAAGCTGCGACAAAAGGATTGTTGAGCTCGACTGTTGGTGCTTTGCACTTTACTTTTTTCGCGCGTCTAGAATTCTGCAAAGTACCGTGTAGATGTGAGTATTTGGATGACTGCAGGCTAGACTTGACTGTTTATGTGCATTTGACTAGTGTGTAGTAATCTTGATCAATCACATGTCAGACTGAGATCTCGAAGAATTTATTGCATGTGCTAGCAATGCGTCATCATTCTATTCAATATGCTCAAAAACTATCAAGAGAGGAGATGCTAGAAGAATAAAACTAATCTCACAAAAGAAATGAATTATCATAAAGGGACCGGCTATTAAACAAATGAGCCTCCTGCCTTTTTCTCTCCCAGTCTACTCAAGATAAAATTGTACATCGGCCCGCGACCGTAAATCGATTTAACCTGTCCCGCCAACCAATTGGATATCAATTGCACATCGTTCTTTTTCCCTTTTGCTCCATCATTCCATAAGCTTGATTTAAAGCTTAGCACCGACAAGCTTGGCGTAAGCCTCAGTGCTGAAGGACTTGGGGCGCTCGATAGGAGCACCGAGAGCGCGGTCAATGATGATCTGAGGAAGAACACCAAGGGCACGGGAAACACCGAAGAGGACAGTGTAGTAGTTGGCTTCGGTAAGACCGTAGTATTGGAGGAGGACACCGGAGTGCTTCAACGAATTAGCATAGATCTTTCGCCTGAATAAGAAAGGAAACTTACAGCGTCAACGTTGGGGTAGGGGTTCTTGGTCTTTCCGTGCTCGGTCAAGACACCAGGAGCAATCTTGTAGACCTGGCTGACGAGCTTGAACATAGGGTCGTCAGGGAGGTGGCGGAGAGCAAACTCGCGCTGAGACACGTAACGAGGGTCGGTCTTGCGGAGCACAGCGTGTCCGTAACCAGGGACAACCTGGCCAGCATTCAAGGTGGACCAGAGGTAGTTCTTGATAGCCTCGTCGCTGAGGTCGTTGCCAATGGCCTTCTTCATCTTCTGAAGCCAGACGAGCACTTCCTGGTTGGCCCTACGGTACGTTAGTAAATATATTTAGGGGAAGAGGAAGGATGCGCACAATCCGTGGAGAGGGCCAGCAAGACCGTTCAAACCGGCGGCCAAAGACAAGTAAGGAGAGCTGAGGGCACTGCCGACAAGGTGGGTGGTGTGGGCGCTGACGTTACCGCCCTCGTGGTCGGAGTGGATGGTCAAGTAGAGACGCATCAGCTCAACAAAGTCCTTGTTGTCGCCGAATCCGAGCTGGTTAGCCAAGTTGAAGGCATAATCCTTGTCCTTCTGGACAGCGGCGACCTTGCCATCCTTGAAGACGTTGCGGTAGATGCGGGCAGCAATGGTAGGGAGCTTGGCAATGAGGTCCATGGAGTCCTCGAAGGTGTACTGCCAGTATTCCTTCTTATTCAAACCCTTAGCGTATGCCTTGGCGAAAGAAGACTCGTGCTCAAGAGCAGTGACGGCGAGAGAGAACTGAGCCATGGGGTGGAGGTCGTTGGGGCAGCGGTCAATGAGCTCCTCGACGAACTTGGGGACGTCGGAGCGAGCAGCCCACTCAGCGGACAAGTCGCGGACTTGCTGTTCGCTGGGGACCTCACCAGTGAGCAACAACCAGAAGAGACCTATCCATATCAGCCTTGCTCAATTTTGGAAGGCGCGTAATCATCCTACCTTCAGGAAGAGGCTCCGAGCCACCAGGGGCCTTGGGGAGAATTTCCTGGCATTCGGGGATCTATGACCATCAGCTATGTCCTGCGCGCGAAGTATAGGGCTACTAACGGTGCGGCCACGGAAGCGGATACCCTCCTCAGAGTCCAAGACGGAACCCTGTAATCAGATAATTAGTATGTGCAGTCAATTGAAAAGATAGATAATTCTTACCTCCCAAACGAGGGACTTGATTCCACGAGCACCACCGTAGACCTGGTCTAGGGTGACTTCTCCGACAACCTTGGAGCCATATTCTCTGGAAGAACCAATGTGTTAGCGATTGCCATAGCCGATTTGATTGCAATGGCAGAGCATGGGGTGAGGAAGAAAGCAAGCAAAATGACGTACTTGCGGAGCTTCTTGACCTTCTCAATCTCGGCAGGGAGCTTCTCGGCGAAGGTCTCCTTGAGGGACTGCGAAACAAAGCTATTGTCAAAGAGCTGTACACAATGAGAAGATAGAACGAGCATTGACATACCTTGGCCTTGCCAGCAGAGTAGCAGCGCACACCATTGAAGGCGGCAGTCTGGACGGCAGGCTTAGCCAGAGAGGAACGGAGAGCAGAGCTTCCCAGTCGCAGCGAGGAGGCCATTGTGATGATATATTAATTAGGTAATGGGAAGAACAAAGAAGCTTCCGTGGAAGAGAGAATATAGTACAAGTGTTGATGAATGCACAACAAGCAGGGGCAAGTAAGAATGGGGGAGGGATAAGAAAAGAGATCGGAATGGTAGGAAAGAGAAAGCTGGATGGAATAATTTGGGGGCTCCGTTTTTGCCGGGCTAGGCCCAAAGGGGGATAGGAGCGTTGCCGAGTGCCGCTGACGCTGCCGTACACACATAGTACGCCGTTTGGCCTCGGTGCCTGCCTGCCTTAGGCCGGACAGACGGATTCGTGTTCGGTCAAGCTGCTGCACTACGGTCGGACTTAATAGCACTTCTCTACGAGTTCACACGGAGCGTCTCCGCCGGACATCAAATAAATAATTTATTTAAATAATTCTGTAAGTAAAGTACGGGAAATATCAGCTCAATAGACAGGTACATCTATTGACTGGGTTGCCATCGCATAGTTAGTAGATATGGTGGACAGTCGCCATTGAGACAGACATTACGTATGTTGTTCAAAGAGCAACAATTGCAGAAATATGGCCGATGAATCCTGAGGCACCACGGCACCAAGGCATCAACCGAACATTTTGTGCCAGTTTTCAAACAGGTCATGTGACTTCATTATGCCACAAACAGGCTAGCCATTTTCTGTCCAACCTCTCCCTTCTTTTTTCCTCCCTTCCTTCCTCGCCTTCCTCTTCTTTCATTTCAACAACACCTCATCTCTTATCCTTCTTTTCATTTTCAAGTCGTCCTCTTCATCGTAGGTGAAGCTATCACCCACTCGCCGGCTCTCGTCAACTCGCAATACCTGGCGTGAGACTGTATTCGTACTGAAGTATCGTCACCTGCGCGTTAGCCTAGATTCACTGCCAGGTCATAACACGCGCTCGTGAGTTTCGAGTGACGCGATCGCTTGGGTCATACTAGGTTTTCTCTTTTTCTTGACTGCAGAGTAATATTTTTCTCAAAAATTTCTCTTTCGTCTTACCCTAGACGCCACCCAGCCAACGTCAGTAGACGAGGCGTGCTCGAAGTCTTGTCACGGCAGCCATGTCTTCTGCCGTAGCAGAGCTCGATGGCTACCTTCAGTCCATGCAAAGTCTAAAGCCTCCAGGTGTATCAGGTTCTAAGATCGGCAGCATCACACAGCTCTGTGTAGCCAACGTTCAGGTAAGGACATGTCACCAGCATCACAACTCGTTTCAGAATCGAGCGCTAACTTTTCTCTACAGTCAGAGTCCGTCCTAGTCCAAAAGCTATACACTCACTTCAAGAGAACTCCAGGAACACACAAGTTGGGCGTCCTATATGTCGTAGACTCTGTAACTCGACAATGGGTAGAGGCGGCTCGCAAGGCTGGTCAGCCGCTGGGAAGCGGCGCCACTGATGGTACATTTGCGGCCGGCGTCAACAGAGTAACTGAACTTCTCCCGGTTCTGATGACCGATATCATAAACAATGCACCTGAGGATCAAAAGGTACGCTCTAGAGAATTACAAGAATATTCACATAACGTTCCCTTTGTTTTATTGCCTGCTAGCAACCACCGGTCCATGGCGGACTCTGGATTCGAATAAAAACTGGCGACGTGGACATTGTATGCATGCATCGCATTTTGTCGCTGGTCGCCCATTCGTATTCCCAGCTGGACGCTATCACCAACCGCACCCGCGCCCTAAGATGGGGAGTATCCGCCTCATGCTAAAGCAACTCATATATTATTCTACGTGACTGGATAGATGAACTTACGTATCGCTTTTGGCTTTTATAGGAAAAAATCAGGAAATTGGTTGATATCTGGGAGCGCGGTCAAACATTCCCTCTGCCTATGCTCGCCACGATCAAAGAGAAGCTGAATGCTCCGCCGGCTAAGAGTAAGCCAACCCGCGTCTATACTTCTCGACGATATGCAGTTGCACCAGAGAGCGACTGTATTTTTATCTGTACACGTTTTAATCATTAACCTTAATTGTATAGACATCGAATCCACAACACCAGAAGGATCACCAGCTCCTGCTGCAAACCTAGGACAGGCTGCTGGCGCCTCTGCAGCCCCCGATACATCTAGCATCTTGAAAGCTTTGGCCGATATGGCTAAACAGAATCCCTCGGCTCCAGCAGCCCCAGGGGCTCCTCAGGCTAATCCTTTGAGTATGCTGAGTGCTACACCTTCACTCCCTGCGTCGACGTCTGTAGACCAGGCTGCCCAGCCAGCGACCGGACCAAACGTAAATCCGTATGGAAACCCTCTCGCAGCACTAGGTAATTTTGCGCCAAATGCCATGCCACCGGCTCCGAATGCTTTGCCTGGTGCTCAACCCAATCCTTTGGCTGCACTGCTTCCGCAAGCTGCCGCTGGTGCTCAACAACCCGCAGCACCTACTCCGGATGTTTTCCAGCAGGTGCAATTGCTACAGCTTCTTGCAGCACAAGGTATCCCTCAGGATCAATGGGCTACCGCTCTTCAAATTCTTAGTCTACAAAACAACAACCCGGCCGCTGCTGCTGGATTGCCTAACATGGGTGCCGCACCAGGCGGGTATAACATGCCAGACATGAGCGGCCAGCAAGGCTGGGGCGGCCATGATCGTGATGGTGACCGGGACCGAGGTAGAGACCGAAACTTCATGCGCTCGCCTCCAAGCCAGTACCGTCGACGTTCGGGCTCTCCAGGCTGGGACCGTCGCCGTGAAGCATCGCCCCCACGCCGTCGCGACAGTCCTGTGTATGGTGAATATGGCGGAGATTCTCCTGGTCGTCGAGGTGGCCGTCGCAATGATTATCGTCAACGCAGCCCGCCAGGTCGTAGACGTCGCTCGCCATCGCCTCCTCACAAGGACGTTGCATTGCCTCCTCCTGGACCGAAGTTGGTTGAGTGGGATTATTCGATTGGACAGGGCAACATCAAAGTTCTGAGCCGGACACTATTTGTTGGTGGTGTTACGTGAGTTTCTATCCCTACTATGTAATGATAATTTATTGCTAACTTATTATAGCGCCCCCGAGTCACATCTACGTGCTTTGTTCAACCAATTTGGTGTTGTGCAGACATGCATTGTCAACGTCGACAAGAGACATGCATTTATCAAAATGATCAACCGTCGCGACGCAATGAATGCCAGAGAGGGCATGGAGACGTACAAATCTGGTGACATGCAATTGAGGGTAAGTTGTCTACTAATATTTACAATGTTGTGATACTAATTTTGTGTAGACTCGCTGGGGAGTCGGTTTTGGACCTCGTGACTGCAGTGATTATCAGACTGGAATCAGCGTCATCCCAATTGAACGCCTTACCGAAGCTGATCGCAAGTGGATGCTGACTGCCGAGTACGGTGGTACCGGTGGTAAGCCTATTGAGAGTGGCATGGTTGTCGAGGAGCCCGACATTGAAATCGGTGCTGGCGTTTCATCCAAAGGTTTGTCGCAACTTACCATATAAACAATTTTACATTTGCTAACTTCTTCCACAGCCATCAGCCGACGCATGGCAACCGACCAGGGCGGGAAACGCGGACCTCAATCATCCAGGATCTCAAATGACCGAGGATATCCTCGACGTGACCGTGGCATGGACATGAACGGAGGAGGCATGTACGGCGGAGGAGGAGACCACGACTACTCCAACCCACCAAACCCAGGTGTTCCCCCAGCTGTTCCAGGCTTTGGATTCCAGCTTCCTGGCATGCCTATGTTCCCTCCTGGGTTTATGCTTGGTGGTGCACAGCCTGGATCTGCTCCTCCACCACCTCCGGGACAATAAACCACATCATCCGAATCACTTCGCTTCGACCTTCTTGTGTTTCATACCTCTTTTCTATAATGTAATAACTTCGGTTTCATTTTGCACAGGCTGGTCTGCCTCTTCGCTCCGTTGGTCGAGAGGGGACTTACTCATTGGCGTTGTCTCGTTTCTCATGGTTGATTCCCTGGTTTTGTTTCTTATATGCTGGTGGGCCGGAAAGCAGAAAAATATTCTTAATTAGCTTGTATTCAATATGAAGACTTTACAATATCTCTCCCATTCAAACAGTCGTAAATACTTACTGCATAAGTACTAGTATACGAGTCAGGGATAACCTAACTCCCTGATTGATCAATACGAACACGCGTCACCTCCACATGGAGTACGCAACTACTACTGCATATGTACTAGATGACTACCTCCTTCGAGAACCAAGAAACGGGCAGTGCAGCACCAATATCTAGCATCAGCACTAGATCTAGCATTGATACTACGTACTGTAGCTACAAATTGAAATGGAGCGACATTTCCTCTCTCTCATACTTTGCAGTCGCCAACCGGCACACTGCGATAGATATGATTCAAAAGGAATAACCTGGTCTTAACAATGCGGCCCTTTCTCACAGCCAGCAGCAAGAACCGGCTCTGGTATGCCTGGTACACAAACCGACTTCCCCGAAACAACAAGAGTGTCCTAATGTGCCTCTTCATCCTCACAACCGCCATCGCATCCCTTCACTTCTTGCTTATCCCCGTCCTGTTACGGCTGCACATGCAATTCGGCCTCAGTTTATACGACTACGGCTTCCACGGCCTATATCCCACACGGCACTACACAAGCTTCGACCTCGACTCACCCGCCGTCGAAGTTGCGCTATGGGACGATCGATGTAGCGATGGCTACGTCTTCATAGCGCCTCACGGCCCACCAATTGAAGGATCACGACCTCTAATTCTTGATGCGCGGGGGAATCTGGTATGGACGTTTCCGACGGATAAGCCGTCGACGGATTTCAAGGTGCAAGAATATTGGGGCGAGAAGTATTTGACGTTTTGGCATGGGACGAGTATGCATGGGCATGGATTGGGGTCGTATACTATGGTATGTCCTCATCACCTCTATCTCATGGGAGTCTGTATTCCTCTGAGATGATGGAGGGCTAATGGAATAGCTGGACTTGTCGTATGTGCACCGCTACGAAGTCACGGCCGTCGGCGATTTCGAGGGAGATATACATGATTTTCGGATCACGGAGAACGGGACTGCACTCATTGTTATATACGACATCAAGCCGGGGAATCTAGTTGATTTCGACGGTCCGCAGAATGGGTTTATATACGATGGAGTGTTTCAAGAGGTCGATATCGCGTCGAATGATTTGCTCTTTGAATGGCATTTCTCGCATCACGTCCCATTCGGCGATACTTATACCGATACTCTCAAGGGTATGGGCAAGGATAGCACCTCGCCCTGGGACCCGTATCACATCAACAGCGTCGACAAGGATGGGCAGGGGAATTATCTCGTTTCCGCGCGGCATATGCATTCACTCTACAGCATTGATGGCACAACGGGCGATATCCTATGGACGCTAGGCGGGAAACGTAACGAGTTCAGCGACGCATCTGACGGCCACGCTACTGATTTTGCATGGCAGCATGACGCACGCTGGTACGATGAGCGCACTATCACGCTATACGACAATGCCGCGAAGGATTTCCTCGGCCCGATAACCGCAAGCAGGGGGATGATAATCGACATTGACCTGCCGAATCGCACCGCAACTTTGAAACATACATATTCCCATCCAGAGGGTATTCGCGCGCATTCTCAAGGAAACATGCAAATCCTCCCTGACTCAGGCAATGCATTCATCGGCTGGGGCCACTGCGCCGCATATACGGAGTTTGCGGCCGACGGAGAAGTGCTATGTGACACGCACCTGTCGCCTTCGAACTGGTTCCAGTTGGGTTTCGTATATACGTATCGGACTTATAAGAATGACTGGATCGGGAAACCGGTTACTCTACCCGCGGCAGTCGTTGTTGGTGACTCGGTATACGTAAGTTGGAACGGAGCCACTGAAATCGTGGCATGGCAGCTGGAGCTATGGGATGGAGTGGATATGCAGCATATGAACTTCGTCACGGCAGGTAGGACTGAGAAAGTCGATTTTGAGACGCAAATAGATCTACCGGATGATATTCCGAATACATATTTCCGTGTCGTTGCGCTTGACAAAGAGGGTGTTGCTCTGGGCAGGACGGCGCTGTTGAATAAACATCCCAAGCAGAGTTTGGCGGAGACGTTGGGGAAGGATATTTGGGATCAGATGTCGTATCCCGTTATCGTTACCATCTTTTTGATTGTTTGCTGTGCAGTGTTGGCTGTTTGGGGCATTTGGAAGAAAGTGGCTGTATTCTTTGGCCGGTTGAATATTGGCTGGTTGGCGTTCAGGGTCAGGCGTGCTCTGGTCAAGGAGGATGTTGAGATACCACTTATGACGAATGAACATGAAGATTGATGTTACCTATATAGAAGACATTTTATGCTTTTCTGATCTAATAATTGTAACCGGCCACACGGTGCGGAGAGTGATCTATTTGAGCTCTCGCTGCAGTACGGTAATTGTTCAAGACTTGATGCTTATGATTGACCGTCCCCCACATTATTCATACTTCATCCATAAGTACTTCGCTATACCTTCAAGCTAGATATAAGCATGTTGACATATCTACCTATCCATATTGTCGAAGATGTCTACCGCCATACAAAACCAGGCTGTGGTCCCAGGATCCGCCGAATACGAAACCCTACGAACCCGCAACTTCCACTCAGGAGTCCCCCATGCTCAACCAGTCAGAATCTACACGCCCCGAACAACCCTCGAAGTAGCAGAAATAATCAACCAAGCCCGCGTCAACGACTGGAAAGTTGGCGTGCGTTCCGGCGGGCATTTGTTTCCTTGCTGCTCGCTCGTCCAAGATAGGGTGCTGATTGATACCTACTTCCTCAACCAGGGCGTTGACTACGACCGTTAGACGCAGCTCCTCCGCTTTCCGCGGGTGCGAGGTCCAGAGAGCTCGCCGCTGCTGTGACGGCGTTGGGAAGATTCTTTCCACGGGGACATGCGCCGACTGTTGGAGTGGGAGGGTTTTTGCTCGCTGGTGGACAGGGCTGGTTTATGCGTGGTTGGGAATGTACATCCGACATAGGGGTTGTGCGCGCATGGAGATTGCGACTCCCGACGGCCGGATAGTGCAAGCCAGCAAGACTGAAAACGAAGACCTATTCTGGGCCGCCAGAGGGAGTGGACAGGGCTTTTTTTGGGGTTGTGACGAGGATCTGGGGAAGGACGATTCCGATGCATCGACTGTGGGAGACTGCGGTGGTGTTGAATGGTAGTCAATCGGAGTCGTTTAAGTGAGATCCTTGCTGGTCTATATGAAGTGGCGGATCGCACTCCCAAGCATGGGATTGACATGGCCTTTGCGACTTTCCGGGCGGATCGCGATGAGCCGGGATTAAATGAAGAGGTGCACGACGAGCGGACTTTTGTCGTGGCTGACGCTATCGCCTTCGCAGATTCTTTGGCTGAGGCAGAGGTTCTTTTGAGTCCATGGACGAATTTGCCATAGCCCCTGAAAAAGCATTTGATAGCGACGGTACCGGTAGAAGCGCGGACCTGGGATGATGTCTTCGATGCTCAGGATAAGCTTATTCCTTATGGTGATGGGGAGAGATGGCAGTGTGGCAGCGTCTTGGATCGTCCGGGCTTGGCTAGAGAAGAGGTATGTACATCGACTTGCGTGGATGTCACCACTCACTTTCACTACTTGATCGAAGCGATCAAACCGGCCTTGTATGACTTACCCACCCGCCGTTCCATCGGATGTATATACATAGGCGACTATGTTCCGGATGAAAACGATCAGGCCATCAGCCTCCCGCAGCATTATTACATCGCGACAATGACTTGCTGGAGGGATCCCTTGTGGGATGCTCGCATGAGTCATTGGATGCTTGAGAAGTATACTCAGGCCGCGACGGTGTCGTGTGGGCAATACGTTGCTGATTTTGATGTGAATCAGAGGATGACACCAGTAAGTCTCAGCCCTACTGGTGCATACTGAATGCTCACGACTGTGCAGGTTCTCAGCGACACTGCCTTGAAGAAGTTTCTCGCCATCCGCCAAAAATGGGATCCAGAGGGGATGTTTGTCGGCTATCGCGGATTTAGTGGACTTGCTACAAGTTTAGCGAGTTCGCAATAAATCTGTTTCACTTGTAGTAAACAGCGTAGATACCAATATGTCCTCATATCCTGGCTGTAGTAGCTTAACTGTTCAACCATGGATCATCCAATAGTTGCTTTGCTGTCTTTCGATCCTCAGGCCGCCATTGCAGCATGCCTCTCATGAATGCCATAAACAGCTCTCTATTCTCTCCTGGTTTCAGAAACTTTTCCGATTTCTCCAAAGATGTGATTTCTGGCAGAGGCATGTCTGCTTTCCATTGTCCTACATATGGTTACGTATATAAGTGTGTGCGTCCACATGAAGGTTGAAAGGGGATCGATGTACGTACCATCATCAGTAAAAAACTCTGAACTGCGTCGACCGCGCTTCAGTAAATCTAGAGGCGGAGGACCTAGCAGTGCTATTACCTCTTCGAGCTGAGCGCAAGTCGAGTACCCTTTCCCATCTGGGTCATTGCCATAGAACATGTGTTTGCCTTCAAAGAGGTCCCAAATCTATATCTGTTAGTAAATCTGGAAGGGCTCGAGAGGCAGATAGGGAAAATACCATAACGCCGACATTCCATATATCAACCGGATAACTCCAATCGACCTTCAGCATTACTTCCGGCGACCTGTAAACATTGGGTTGTGCGTCGTGATATCGCGACGGCGTGTCTCCAGGCACAGCAGAGCCAAAGTCACTCAGGACTGCTCTACCAAATCTTTTGGGCAATTCGAGACGCCGAGAGGCATAGATGGGTTTTCCATCGACGAATTTCCGGGGCGATGGATGCTCCATTCCGGCCTGCGTGAACTTATCGAGGATCGAGGTGTCTTCTATTTCTTGAAGGATATTGTCGCTTTTGATGTCTGCATGGACGAGATTACATTCAGTGTGCACATAGTCAAGTGCAAGAAAGACCTGCAAAAGAGCGGCCTTAAGCAGCTCTTCGGTGAAGCGATGCGTTGGATTACGGTAGAGCAAGTCCCTAAAACTCTCCCACATAGGTTTCTGGACCAGACAATGATGATGGATGTTGCTCTCTCCAGGACGAGGGATAGCAAACATATCCATTGCCGTTCTGACATGGGAACGACCGGGATGTGATGAATTGCCTTGATTCAACTGGTTGTAAACCTGGAATTCCTCCTGATTGACCTCATCGAGAGTATACAATTTTAAAGTGACATATTGGTGTCTCCTGTCCAGCTTCATCTAGTTCCGTATAGAAAAGACCGTCGCATAGGTACTGTAGCTTACTCAAGATCACGCGCAAGCCACACCGTTGATGTGGCTCCAAATCCGAGCTTTCCCACAATTTGATACCTAGAATTAAGGACATCTCCAACGTTCGCAGGATAGTATTGCCCTATTTTGAACTCTGCAAAGCGCTCTTCGTCGAGGGTGTCGCTGATTGTTTCGAATCCGGTGTTCTTAAACCGCAAGGGGGGCGAAGGCGGCCGGCGAACCGCGTTTCTAACCCATCTCAAAAGTGAAGCCATGATGGGCCGTCAAGACTCAGAGGACGAAGATAATATCATTTCCGGTCGGGGTGCCATTCGAGAATGATCAGTTGGGTTTTCTTATGAGTACCATGCATGCCTTGCATAAACTGCATTCATCATTCAGAGCCAATCTTGTTACCGGTGGTGTACATAGATACCATATTCCCCTGGTGATTGGCCTTCAAATGTTGAGGGCTAAGATATGTAGAAATTACGTGTATTCATCCATTCAAGCTTATATTGAGCTATCCACGGAGCTACCCATGAAGGAGCATTAGATGTCACGGATCATTTGATGAAGAAAGTCAGAGCTTTCATTACCGACGCGGTGAATTTTACTATAGTACAGCCGCATAACCGACGCATTGAGGCTATTGTCTTCTCGGCATGATGTCCGAGGCCGAGATGCCTAGCAGGGATTGGCGGCCATGCAATATATTTGACAGTGTAGGTATGTGCTAGACACATCTATTGTCATCGTGAGAGAAGTTGAAGCATCGCGCAGTGCTAGTATACACACAGCTATTCAGAGATTGCAGCAGTCATAGTGACAAACCCCACACAATCTCTTCTGTGTAGAGGAAGGTACCCCTCACCCAATAGAAGCCGATCCCAAACAAACTTCAGATCCAGCTGCGATCACGCAATTTGAGGGGGCGTATCTAGTATATATACCGAATATCTTCTCTCTTTCAATTGACTGTGATTGCATTGTTCTTTATATCTTGCATGTAAATACCCCCATTGATCAATTGTCTTTACTGGGAGAATCATGGCTGGCCAACGCTTCGAGACTCTGCAGCTTCATGCTGGGTATGTTCATATGCATATATCGTTGACAACAATTGCGTCCTGACAATGAACAGTCAGGAACCAGACCCAGCTACCAACTCGCGTGCTGTGCCCATCTATGCCACTACTGTTCGTTACGCTCCATTGCTACATGAATCAAACTGACTGGTGTAGTCCTTCGTCTTCAATGACTCCGCTCACGGCGCCAGACTCTTTGGCCTTAAAGAGTTTGGTAACATCTACTCCCGCATCATGAACGTATGTCACCCAGACTTCTCTTAGCAAACCAATTACTAACGAAACAGCCCACCGTCGACGTCTTCGAAAAACGCATCGCCGCTCTCGAAGGCGGCGTTGCCGCCGTCGCAGCCTCATCCGGCCAAGCAGCCCAGTTCATGGCCATCTCTGCCCTGGCCCACGCCGGCGACAACATCGTCGCGACCAGCAACCTCTACGGCGGTACCTACAACCAGCTCAAGGTCTTTCTGCCGCGATTGGGCATTCAGACCAAGTTTGTGAATGGTGATAGTGCAGAAGATATCGCTGCTGCTATTGATGATCGTACCAAGGCAGTCTACGTGGAGACTATAGGAAACCCGAGATACAACGTGCCTGATCTTGAGGCTATCGCCAAGGTTGCGCATGAGAAGGGTGTTCCTCTCGTTGTATGTATCTCGATCGCCCTTTATTCTAGTTCTATGCTGATTAGCAGGTTGACAACACATTCGGCGCCGGCGGCTACTTTGCCCGCCCCATCGACCACGGCGCCGACATCGTCGTGCACAGCGCCACCAAATGGATTGGCGGCCACGGCACCACCATCGGCGGCGTGGTGATTGACAGCGGAAAATTCGACTGGGGCAAGCATGCAGCTCGATTCCCTCAATTCGTCGAGCCTGCCGAGGGATACCACGGCCTCAAGTTCTGGGAAACCTTTGGTCCTATCACATTCGCTATGCGCGTACGAGTCGAGATTCTGCGTGATTTGGGTTCGTCGTTGAACCCGTTTGCGGCTCAGCAGTTGTTGTTGGGATTAGAGACTTTGAGTTTGCGTGCGGAGCGACATGCGAGTAACGCGCTGACGTTGGCGAAATGGTTGGAGAAGAATGAGAATGTTGCTTGGGTGTCGTACCCTGGTCTCGCGAGCCATGCCAGCCATGAGACTGCGAAGAAGTATCTGCCGCGTGGATTCGGTGGTGTCTTGTCGTTTGGTGTCAAGGGCGGTGCTACTGCTGGAAGTCAGGTTGTCGATGGCTTCAAGTTGATTTCCAACCTTGCCAAGTATGTCCCCCTGATCGTCTATATCTTTTTACCTAATGCTAATAATTGTAGTGTCGGCGACTCCAAAACCCTGGCTATTCACCCTTGGTCAACCACCCACGAACAACTCTCCGAAGAAGAGCGCATCGCCTCTGGTGTCACCGAAGACGCGATCCGTATCTCGGTCGGAACAGAGCATATTGACGATATTATCGCCGACTTTGAGCAGTCGTTCCAGGCTGCTAGTGCTGCTGGCGCGGACAAGACTGCGTTGCCTGATCGGGCGGCGGGAGGAGCTGCGACGGAGCATGAGGCAGGATTGCAGGGGTCTGTTTGACCCAGTAAATTAGTACTACATAGAATAAATGTGATGCGATACCATGATGGCTGAAGAATATACTATATAGGCAGTGTTGTCCAAGTACGTAAACGTGGAGTGTAGATCCCCCGGATATGATATCATCGATGCCATCGACTTAAAGGTAAACATCAGAAGAATCATCTGATGATAGATAGGAAGACGATAACTTGATAACAATTTAACAAATAATAACATAATAATATAATAATATACTACGTAGTAGTTAGGGTAATGCCAAGTAAATTGCCCTCATTTTAATCAGCCGCAGCCACGTTCGTCATTGCATCATCGCGTCTTCTCCGCTTTTTGTTATATTGCCTGCACTCCTTCTTTCTCCTTTCCTTTTTATTTTTCACGACAGACACTACACTTGACATCTCTCGCTTCAATATCCTGCCCAATATTCCAGCATGCCTACTCACAGCCTCCACCATCTGAACTGGGTGCTGCCCGTCCGCATCGTCCAGGCCGTCTTTGCAATCATCATCCTCGGCCTGACAGCCTACGGTGAGCCCTCTCCTTCCCTCTCCAAATAAATACAACTAACAACAGGCCAAGTCATCAACGTCGAACTGGAATGGTCCTGGTACTCCTCCGACACCGTCAACTTCAACCTCTTCAACTCCATCTGGACCCTCGTCGTCGCACTCCCATACCTGTCGCTGGTACCCATCTTCTTCGCAAACCTGTCGCACCACTATGCCGTGTTGGCAATTGAGATTGTGACGATGATCTTCTGGTTTGCGGGTTTCATTGCGCTGGGCGCGTTGTTGCCGCCTCCGAGGTGGTGTCATGGAAGTGTTTGTAGTTCGTTGCAGGCTGCTACTGTGTTTGGGGCTTTTGAATGGTACCCTTCTTCTCTCCTTGTCTCTGCAACGATTATGGAACGGTTGGCTAACACTTAACATAGGCTGCTATTCGCCATTACGACTGCATTTACCATCCGTCTCGCGCTACAATCGAGGAATGACACTACCGCAGTCCACGCAAAGACTTCTGGCGTTCAGCCTCATGCTGAAGTCTAATTCTAAAACACTCGAGTATGGTGGTGGACAGACGAATGTCTCGGGGAAGAAGATTTGGCATTAATTTCTACTTTTACGTTTGACTTTCAATCGAATACCCTTCTGGCTTATGTTCTATATCCCCTGATTATGACTTTTGGTCTGCGTTTTTTGTTATCGACTGACTACATATGTATGAGACGATTTATGACGAGTGCATGATTATACCATTGTTTTAAGCTTTATGATTGGATTATGATTCCGTAATATCTTATACATCAATGTGACAGTTTGTGTTTCAGTTATTCTTCAACATTAACGATTCAGATCCAATGAGAGACGATATTTACCTACACCCGGAAACTGAGAGACAATGACTAGATCCGACGTATGGCTTGACAGTTGTCAGAGTACCCGCAGATACATTCGACAGCTTTGGCGCTAGACGTGAATTCTGGTGAGAATAAGATTTTCATAGAAGGAGACGGTTCAATGTATCAAATAGCAGTTGAATATTACTTAGTTCTTGTAGTGTCGTAATCCGAGTCTGAGTGTAGCTGATGAGCTGTAATTAAGATTGCAGGAGTAGAATCAGCGAGGCTAACAACTATCTATGGATAGGTACCTGTGACTTGTTCATAGTTCCATAATGATATCCATATATGATTTTAGCAGCAATCGTTGACTCGTTTAGTCATTTCAACAGTCGATGTTCATAGAGCCAATGTCAAAGCAAGACTTAGGGCTAGGGCTAGGGTAAGCATGTACGAAAAATCTTTTGGATGCCCTAAATCATTTAACACTTCGATGTTGTAACATGGAGCATTACAGTTAGTTATCTCGAGTTCGAGCTTATTAAGCTCGAATATCATTGACATTTATACTCTCAAGTATCATGATCTATCATCATATCAATAACGTCCCAATCATGGCCCAGAGCGCATGTAACAGGGTTAGGGTAACGGCAAGCTCCGCCGCGCTTGTCAGAAAAGGGTACAAGCCCGCGAAGGATCAGACCCACGTTACATCTTCAGAAGCTTCTCATTGAAGTTCTTAAGGATTCAAGGGATGGGAGAGATCCGAGAGTAGCGAGTACGTAATGCCATTATGTCTCATCTGGAAGAAAGCCGAGTGGTTGGATCAGATAAGAAGGTGTTCAGCTGCAGCAAGCTATGAGACCTCGTTCTGAAACACTCCAGGAACACGAAGCTGTAAACATCTATATAGTAGCAAAATCATTGATTCCGAGTATCCTGCTCAGATGTCTTTAGAGAGAGTGGTCTCAGTGCAAGCTCAAGCTCCAGAGTCTCATTGAATCGACGTTAGGGCTAAAGCCGATTCGGGAAGGAGTATGCTAGTGTCTTTTCCTGTCGATCTCTGAATGTCATCAACACTTCGCTTCGCAAGTTCGCGATGACTCACGACCGGTGTGCAGATACTCAAATCTAGATTAGCAGTTGGTTGTGACAGTGCTAAATCTCGTAAAGAGAAAATCTCCACTACTGTAGCAGTCGCGTGTGAACTTGACTTGTGATGGACGGAGAAAATTTGCAGAGGCAAAAACGGGTGGATACCCTTGCGAACTAGACAATTCCAAGAACACAGCTGTTTTTTGTACGAGAATTTTTTCGCCCTCTGTGTGTGATTGAGTAATGGAAATATATTATTAATTCGTGCCGTGTTTCTGATTTTCTCTTTCTTTTTCTTCTTCCGGACCGATTGAGTAATAGTATTGAGCTGTCGCCTGCATCTGGTGTTAAGGCCGAACAGCTGCATATACCAGTCCGATTCTTCTATATATCAATCTCTTTTCTCAATTTGGAGAGAAAAAGGCTGGGATGGCTTCGGACAAGGAAATCGCTCCCAAATCCCACAACGACAAGTTCATCACCGAACCCATCGTGGCCGAGCCTCACTCCGACTCGGGAAACAGCCACGATGGGATGCACGATGTTGAAAAACATGGTGCGAATAGAGAGTCGCTACCAGTGCCTGACTTGAAGCGCAAGCTCAAGAGCAGACATTTGCAGATGATTGCCATTGGTTTGTCTTTTTAACCTCGTCGGTCGCGACATCAAGCTTACTTTCTCAGGTGGCACAATCGGAACTGGTCTCTTTATTGGTAGTGGAACTGCCATCGCAAATGCCGGCCCTGCAGGCGCTCTCATCGCATACCTCTTTGTCGGATCCATCGTCTACTCAGTCATGACCTCTCTCGGAGAAATGGCCACCTACATCCCTATTCCCGGTGCATTCACGTCTTACGCAGCACGCTTCGTCGACCCCAGTCTGGGTTTCGCCATGGGTTGGATTTACTGGTTTTCATGGGCTATTACCTTCGCCTTGGAATTGACGGCGACCGGATTGATCATTCAGTACTGGGATCAGTCAATCTCTATCGGTGTCTTCATCGCCGTCTTCTGGGTCTGCATCACTGCCGCCAATTTGCTCCCTGTCAGCTTCTATGGCGAACTCGAGTTCTGGCTTTCGACCGTCAAGATCATCACTATCGTCGGATTCATGCTTTTCGCTATTTGTATCGACGCTGGCGCCGGACATCGACCATACCTCGGTTTCCACACTTGGCGCGATCCGGGTGCCTTTGCGCCTCATCTTCTTGAATCTCAAGGCGCCACAGCCAAGTTCGTCGGTTTTTGGGCTGTGTTGATTCAAGCCGGTTTCTCGTATCAGGGTACAGAGTTGGTTGGTATCGCGGTTGGTGAATGTGAAAACCCTCGCAAAACTATGCCATCTGCTATCCGCAAGACCTTTTACCGTATCTTACTCTTCTTCGTCCTCACGATTTTCTTCATTGGCTTATTGGTGCCTTACACTAACGACCGTTTGGCTGCCGGTGGTTCGGACGCTTCTGCATCCCCCTTCGTCATTGCCGCTGATCTTGCCGGCGTCAAAGTCTTGCCCGGCATCATCAACGGTGTTTTGTTGACTGTGGTTTTGTCTGCCGCCAACTCCAACGTCTACAGTGGAAGTCGTATCCTCATCGGTCTCGCACAAGAAGGCTTCGCGCCAAGATTCCTCAAGACGACCTCCGCCAAGGGTGTTCCTTATTACGGTGTCGCCGTGACTTCCGCCATTGGTCTTTTGGCGTTCTTGAACCTATCCAACAACGGTGCTACCGTCTTCAATTGGTTCGTCAACATCTCCGGCGTCGCCGGTTTCATCAGCTGGTCCGTCCTTAACGGATGCCACATCGCCTTCATGCGCGCTCTGGCTGCTCGCAACATTTCGCGAGACTTGCTCCCTTACAAGGCCATGTGGCAGCCCTTCTTCGCCTGGTACGGTCTCTTCTTCAACGTCCTCATCATCCTGACGCAGGGATTCACCGCTTGGATCCCCACATTCGACGTTTCAAGCTTCTTCGTTGCGTACGTCAGTTTGATTCTCTTTGTGGTGCTGTATCTCGGTCACAAGATTGTCTTCCGTACCAAGTTTGTGCGCCCAATTGATGCGGATCTTGATACAGGACGGACGGAGCCGGATAATGCGGTTTATGAGTCGCAGGAGCCGACTTCAATTTGGCAGAAGATTTTTTGATTAGTCTCGTGTGAGGCTTATGTATGAAACGAGCACGATGGATAAATAATGTTTTATAAGTTCATATGAGGATTTTGATTTATTTTGGACTTTTTAACAATCGTATGTACTAGCCCTATCGTAGCACTAATACTGAACCTAATTCCTACCTGAAAGAATGCTTACCCTTCACTGAACAAGGATCTATCCCATTTTCAGCGCTTTCATTATCCG
The DNA here is from genome assembly GCA_023626215.1 of Talaromyces sp. PL2406. Classification (NCBI taxonomy): domain Eukaryota; kingdom Fungi; phylum Ascomycota; class Eurotiomycetes; order Eurotiales; family Trichocomaceae; genus Talaromyces; species Talaromyces sp. PL2406. The sequence continues at coordinate 77,082 of JAMAGL010000006.1, read as the reverse complement.
GTCCCAGAAGCTCTTAGCAGGGCTTGAATTCGCAGCCTCAAATTCAACATACGCATCCTCATAAGCATCAATGATAAGTTTCTCCCAGACAAGATCTGCCTCACCCGGGTTCACCATTCGTCCGCTTCAAGACCTTCCAGAACGTAAACGTCACCGGAGCCAAAAACACCATCGTATAATTAGTGAAGAATCCGCCGATATCCCAGTCCCCAGGCACGAAGTAAATGTAGCCATAGCAGCCCAGAATCACCGTAATCATGACACCCCCAATCCAAGCGCAATAGGGCTGATACTAACCTTTATACAGGAGAGTATCCCGGTCGACGCCTTGGGCGCTGAGGGCGCGGTAGTAGAATATGTACGTTACGGACATGACGATATATTCGATGAGCTGCACAGCCTTAGTAAGAGCGCCTAGCCATGTAACCGCTTGCCCACTGCCATTACTAATAGATAGAAAGGAGAGCAGCCGGAAAACATGGTGGCAATGAAACAGACCGAAGGAATGCCACTCTTCGTACCCTTCTTGAAAACAGCAGGTGTCTGGCCTTCAAGGGCGAGACCATATAGTGATCTCATAGAGCAGTATGTATACACATTCCCAGCTGAAAAGATACTTGATACCAACAATGCGTTGTTTAAGTGTGGTAGGAAGCTAATACCCATGTTCTCCATGGCGATAACGTAGGGTGAAGCATTGGCTGTGCCTGCACCGGCGTCACTGGTGAGCGTTGGATCGTTGTATGGAATCATGATACCAACGCATAAGGCGCCGCCAATGAAGAAGAAGCCGAATCGGCAATGCACCGTTTTGAACGCGCGCTTGAGGTATATACGAGGCCGTTTGGCCTCGCCGGCTACCATGGCCAGATACTCTGGCCCGCAGATGGTGAAGGCAGCAGACCACAGAGCTCCCAGAAAACCGTCAAAGCGGCCGAGGCTTTTTGTCGTGATGTACTCTGCGAATGAGCCGCTGTTTCGATCAGTTAGTTCGTTGATTCCACGCAATTAAAAAGGCACGCTGAACTTGCGGATCTCTCCAATAGCGAAAGCCATATGCAACATGTTGCGGATTCCCACCAACCATCGTGACAAAAGTGAATGAGAAAACCAATAAAATGAGAAAGAGCTTGCCATTTGATAGCCAAAACTCACCTTCGCCGTAATATTTGACTGCAAATATGTTGGGAACGGAATATGCAATAATGCAGGCAAGACAAACAGCCCAGACGGGAATATCATCACGTCAAACGTCAGCACCAGGTTCAGGGCTGTGATTTCGAACGGAATCATAGCAGCCTCGTAAAGGAAGAAGTTCCATCCGGCCATAAAGCCAAATTCCTCGTCGACCCAATTCCCAGCAAAACGGATAAAAGAGCCGGAAATTGGCATGAAGACAGCCATCTCAGCCATGCAATTATTAGCCATGGCGAAGATAACGGAGTAAATCGTATATGCCAAAAGCAGACTGCTGGTCCACCTTGCATAAGACCGGAGCTGATACTGATGAATAGAGCAGTGCCGATAGCGCCGCCTACTGCGCTTAATCGGATCTGTCGATTGCCGAGATGGCGTTTGAGATGGTCGACATTTTCGACTACGCCGGTAGGATTGGTATCGTAGTCGTCAGGAATAGATGCTGGTTCTTTTGAACTTAGGGCCTCGTCTTTCCCGTATTTCTGGGACATTTCCCGGCACCCCTAAAGCGGAGTATTGACTGCTCTCTATTGATCAGATGTGTCGTTGGATGTATTCGGCAAAATAAATCAGCGAAGTCAGTGGTTGATCTTTTGCCATCAGTACCGTACGGCGGTTCAAAGAAGATGCTGAATCCTTGCAAACCAGGTTCAGAATGGAGACATAACGTCCCAGTCGCAGTATGCTCGCCAGCCATGCCGTGATATATACCGTGAATCGTCATTGTCACTTACGTATGTAGTCCTAGAGGTTGATTGCCACTGTAAGATAAGTAAACAAGGCTAACAAGAGGTTTGAAAATCATCTATCCTACAATAGGGCATGAAACCCCAGAAACAGCCCTAAAGGACAAGGGATGATCCCTAGTGATGTTATATCACTAAAATTGAGGGCTTGATTGGACCATTACCTTATGATTTCCTAATACTGATAATTTATATCAAGTCGACTATAAACTAGCCATCACTAAAAGACAGGGTATATGAGTTTATCCCTTTGTCTCCCATGTTGGTTGTCGGTTCGTCCGTTGGGATATAATCTATCAAGATCGGCCTCTCCGAAGTTAGGGTTATAGGCAAGATAGGCAAGATAAATGACTCTATCGTTGATCAGCTCAATGCTTACATGTTAGTTGTCTAAAAAAGAGTATTGGGCAATTGATATCTTGGATACGCTGGCAAGACTAAGTTACTTCGCGTGGCTCTATACAAGATCATTTGATATCCTCACAACTTTGTGATATGGAGGTTATTATTGACTTGAGGAATCTGCAACGCATAGACACTAGACTATGTACGTCCCAAGTAACTTAAGGATCAATTTGTAGATTATACATGGCTGTAATTATCTCACTTTTCCTCTCATGGACGCATCTCATGCATCGTCTGCTGAAGGAACTCTATCTGTTTCTCGACCCATACCCTCATCTCCTCAACATTAACAGTCTCAACACGACACATCCCCGGCTTCGCCTCGCAGTCTATGTTCTTCACATTCTCTGCATACTTGTCGCGTAGCGCATTTGCCATGATACTACCTCGCTGGGCAAGGTTATCTAGACGATATGTCGCCCACTGATAGAAGAGTTCGCTTCTTTGCGAGACACCACGCACGTTCGCATGGGTAGTTTCGTCTACCATTGTTGGATCTCGGGGTCGGAACGATGTGACGATCGTGATCGTGATCCACTCGGGCAATTTGGTAACTGGGAGCAACATGATTGATGTATCGTCCTTGAAGGACCACTGCGCTGCTCTATAGTACCGGTCGTATATTAAATCAAGGGTGCTATGAAACAATGGTTATCAGGAAGCTACATACCATTTGAGGTGCTCGGACTTTCATCTTCTTGCCATCACCACCCATCAACACAGTCTCGCCTCCTCGCATGTTACGTGCGTCAGATAGCATGACGGCACAGACGAATGGATGAGAGTCCTTGTGCCATTTGACTATCGCGCCATCATCATCATCAACATCCTCATCAGCCAAAACCTCTTTACCCTCCTTGTCATTTGCGATTTCCATAGAAACCATTGGAGGAACCACAGGCGTAGCTCTAACACCCGCAATCCCCTCCTCACCCAACTGAATATTCGTATGACAAATCTCATAATTCATAGCCGGCACAAGATCTACACCCGCAATATCACTCACAATCTTCAGCACCTCCTCAGAATTTCAAAACAACTGAATAAACGGCGCATATCGTTGCGTCATACCGCGGAGCATGGCTGAACCAGGTAAGGTTTGGTGGAGACAGTTGTCGATTACGGTAGGGCTGAAGAGTTCGCAGCGATGCTCGAGGACAGCGTCATAAGAAAGCAGTGGGAAGGTGTTTGAGGCGGCCACGGAGGATATTGGGGAGTCTTCTAGGCCGATGTCTTTCATGGAGAGGATGCGGGTTGGGCGGGAGTATGCTAGGTGCTTCGCTGGGTCGAACATTTTGACTTTGTATCGTACTTGAGGAATATGTGAAAGGTATGGCGCTTGGGTTTCTATGTCTTGAATACAATGGCTGGCGAATTGTGATGGTTTACAGAAAGACGAGTCTATATTGACATATCTACGGTTCTAGGCCAATAAATAAAACTATTTACTGAGATGGAAAAATCTACCCAAATCAATATCATTTTGAAGAGTACCTTTAGAGTACCTTTTGAATAGCTCAATACTATGAAGAGCACATAATGAATGAAATAGGCACTTAGGGCTTGCGAAAAGGGTAATATTGTCCCATGTTCGGCCAGTCAGAAGTCACGGAATTAGGGCTATCGATCTCTCCATCGGCATGACCGATCAGGTACCCCGTGGGGCATATTTACAGCTCTGAATATATATATGCTCACAGCCTATTGTATCGGTTGAGCCGACAATTGGCATGGCATTAGCAGTGCAAGACTTCACGTCATTCCATTGCTTCGTATCTCGATCCTTCAAATGCAGAGAACGCATCGCTCACCTAGTTCCTCTAGGTGGGCAAACAAACAGATAGTCTCTCTTTAAAATTCGTGAGATGTTAGAACAGATGGGTATTACGACGCAGAATTGTGCTCTGAGCAAGGATAAACTGCTCCTGTTCTTTCCAAAGGACCCGGATACGGAATGGATTAGAAAGATCGCAACAAAGTACCCGGGCTTAGAGGTGAAATGGGTCAATTCGGTAAAGGATAACGGGGGTTTTGTCAACGAGAAAGATCTGCCGGCAGAATACTGGGAGGGTACGACATTGCTGTTTGTCGACTACCTCCCGCCGCCAGCTGAACTCATCTCGAAAGTGAGATTTGTTCAGCTTGCAGCTGCAGGCACAGATGCATGGCTCGGCCATCCTACATATCTCCAGAAAGAGACGGTTTTCTCGAACGCTAGCGGTTTATACTCGTAAGTCATCCTCAGTTGAACAACTTTGTATTGGGCTAGTCGCTGATCAAAGCAATTAAGACCCCAGATAGCCGAATGGGTGATTGGCACCTGGCTCATGAACCAAAGGCAGTTTTTGAAGTATCAGAACCACGGTTATGAAGGGCCTAGTCTGTTCTCAAATGTAGAGAGCTCGTATAGACTTCGGATGTGAGTTCTTTTGAATATCGTGAGTATTGTATCCCGCTCATACTGATAGGGGCATCCTTGGTTACGGGTCGATTGGCCGCCAATGTGCGCGGATAGCCAATGCGATGGGAATGGAGGTCTACGCTTACACTCGCAGCGAACGCAGGACGCTGGAATCCCGCAAAGACGACACTTATCGCCAGTTTTGCGTTCCTGGTACTGGAGATCCAGAGGGAACCATCCCTTCCAGGTGGTTTCATGGCGCCTCCAAAGAAGATATCAACAATTTTCTCGCTCAAGACCTTGATATTTTGGTTATTAGCTTGCCGCTGACGAAGGACACGGAGAAGATTATTTCATATAAGCAATTCGAGATTTTGAGTAAAAAGCGAACATTTGTGTCGAACGTGGCCCGAGGTCGACATGTTGACACTCAAGCCTTGATTGAAGCTTTGGAAAAGGGCCAGATTCGAGGAGCTGCTTTGGATGTTACTGATCCTGAGCCACTGCCCAAAGAGCATCCATTGCGGACCGCTCCCAACGTGTATATCACGCCGCATATCAGTTGGATCACAAAAGATGTGTGGAACGGTGGGATGCAGTTGTTGGAAACGAACCTGGAGCGGCTCAACAATGGCGAGCCATGCATCAATCATCTTACCAGGAGCTTTGATACATAAGTGTCAGTTATGGCTGTCAATATAGAGGAGTCATTCAAGTAGGGTTGCAGTATCGTCGTTCAGCAAAGAGGTGTCCAAGGTCAACGCTAGTCCAGCATAGGACTGTCGCCGAAGCCATGAGATGTTACTCCCGTGAGGAGGCGATGGTTAATGCCGAGAAAGAGATGGAGGGCAGGTGCCGGAGCATTCACGTGAGATGGAGAAGTGAGACTAAGTTTCATCCAATCAGAATACAGAGTGCCGCGCACTAGGCCGTTTGCGGATAGAGCCGAGGCATGTTACACTGGCAAGGCCGATCGCAGCCTCTGATTGGCTGGGAGCTGGCTGATCGCAGGATGTGGCACATGCTTCGCTGCTTCCTTGCTGAAACAAGCCCTTGACGCCGGCTATCTCCATCTTTCTTGCTTGAATCTTGACGACACCTCTGCTTGACTTTGGGCTCCCGATACTCCTCTTCTCTTCCCTTCTTTGTATATATTGACACGCAATAGTATCGTTCTAGCATACCTTCCACATCTATTTTCTTTCTCTTTTCTTTTCTTTGTGGTGACCTCATAGCTTGATAAGCTTAATCTGTTTAGCGTTGAGCTAACATCCCGCAAGAGCTGCAGACTAACAGCCACATTCGCATACAGCGAGGTCAATTAACATGCTGTTCTCCAAGCCCGTTCATATCGCCAAAGCGGAGGAGCTCCGCAAACCTCCCCCAAAAGGCTCCCCATACTCTGTACCGATTCCGGGCTCAGCGCAGCCTGGTCGAACCTCAATCTATCGAGCATGGAACCACTCGCATGAGCTCTTAACCACCTTGGATCCAGCGGTATATTTTCCTAGCTCCCGGCTTCATGGTCTGTGGCAAAGCGGCTGACGACGATAGGTGACTACCTTACATGAGATGTTCGAGTCGACCGGTAACTTTGCGCTTCTTCACTATTTTCGAGTCCTCCTTACTAATGCAATGACTTATAGCCAACCGGATACCCAAAGCCCGATGCCTGGGTCTACGTCCGTATGATCCGAAAACGAAATCATTCGGCCCCTACCAGTGGCAGGACTACCGAACCGTTCAACGACGACGAGCGAACCTAGGAGTCGGTCTCGTGGAGTTGCATAAAAAGCATGGTCATCCTGGTGGAAAGCATGGTGTTGGACTATGGTGCCAAAACAGGCCCGAGTGGCAGATTACAGACCTTGCGTGCACCTCCCAGTCGCTTTTCTCGGTTTCGCTCTACGACGTCTTAGGCGCTGATACAACCGAATATATCATCAACCACGCTGAGCTGGCATGCATTGTTACATCTCTCCCACACATCCCCACCCTGATCAAAATGAAACCGAAACTGCCGGGTCTCAAATTCATTGTCTGTTTGGATCCGCTTGATGGAAACGACCAACCAGGCTTGTCGAAGCGAGCTCTACTAAAAGACATGGCCAGTGGCTCAGACTTGACAATCTACTCACTAGACGAAGTGGAGAAGCTCGGTGCATCTCTCAACCGCCCCTACAACCCACCTTCTCCCGAAGATATCGTCACCATCAACTACACCTCGGGAACTACAGGACCCCCGAAGGGCGTGGTTTTGCTTCACAAAAATGCTATAGCGGCCCTTTCCGTCAGTGTAATCGTTACAAAATGGGGTAACGACGACGTCACTCTTTCATACCTCCCGCTTGCCCACATTATGGAACGTCTTATTGAGCAAGCCTCTTTCTGGGCAGGCGGTGCTCTTGGCTACTATCACGGAGAGATTCTGGAGCTGGTCGATGATTTGAAGACGTTACGTCCAACTGCTTTTGTGTCGGTACCACGGCTTTACACCCGTTTTGCTGGTGCAATTCGTACCGCAACTGTGGATGCCCCAGGCTTTAGAGGTGCATTGTCGCGACATGTCCTGGCCACCAAGCTGGCAAACCTCGAAAACCCAGATACAACTAATGCCACCGAGAAACATGCCATCTATGACCGCATTTGGACTCGCAAAGTCGCCAGTGCTCTGGGCATGGAACGGGTTAGGACCTTGGCGACCGGCTCGGCACCTTTGGATCCATCTATTCACAACTTCATGCGAGCCGTCACGGGAGCATCATTTGTGCAGGGCTACGGTCTTACCGAGTCATATGCCATGGCTCTCGTGCAGAACGTGGAAGATCGCTCTGTGAATAACTGTGGTGCCATGTCGCCTGGTATTGAGGCCTGTTTAGCGTCTATTCCTGATATGGAGTACTCCGTGGACGATAAGCCGTTCCCTCGCGGAGAGTTGCTGCTACGTGGAAACCATATTTTCCGCGAGTACCTAAAGAGCCCCGAGGAAACAGCTTCTGCCTTTACTGAAGATGGCTGGTTCCGTACTGGTGATGTTTGCACGATTGATGAGCTAGGCCGTTTCAGAATCATTGACCGCCGCAAGAATGTTCTGAAGTTGGCACAGGGTGAATACATCTCTCCGGAACGGCTGGAAGGTATTCTGCTGGCTCAGCACACATATTTGGCTCAGGCCTATGTGCATGGAGACAGTCTACAGACTTCATTGGTTGGTATTTTCGGAGTCCAGCCGGATACTTTCGCTGCGTTTGCTAGCAAAGTGTTGGGCCAGGATATCAGTCCTACCGATTTGGCACAAATCAAGTCGGTGTTGGATGACGACAGGATCAAAAAGGCAGTGTTGAAAGATTTCGACCGGACTGCGAAGAAGCATAAACTTGCCGGGTATGAGCGAGTACGAAAGTTCACTTTGATGATCGAGCCGTTCACTATTGAGAATGAGCTTTTGACGCCGACGTAAGTTTCAAACCTCCATCCACGTTCACTTATAGCTCGTCTAACTGTTTGCAGATTGAAAATGAAGCGCCCTCCTATCGTCAAGAAGTTCCGCCCACTACTCGACGAGATGTACGCCCAACTTGCTGAAGAGCAATCCGCCCCAAAGGCCAAGCTTTGAGCTTCATTTGCATTTTTCCAGTTGGGTTGTTGCATCGTATCAAGGCTGCATGCCTACAATTTCCTGTACATTTTTAGTGCCGTATAAGGCCATTTAATACAAATTGCTATAATCAGCAATATCATATTTCGTATCTCGTAACCCTCATAACCCTGGTCGAAGTGGGCCCGGAAAACTTGGCGCCGGTAACCACTTTGGGGTCTTAGGTCCCCAAGTTCAACTTCACCTCGTCCGATAACAACGTAGCACAATATTCATCCGGCGCATCGGATATCTTCAAAATGAAGAGCCCTCTGATGCATCTGATAGCACTGCTATCATCGTCAAGTCTCATTCTTCAATCTGCAGCATCCTCGCTCACAATCCAGATTCCCTCCAACAGCATCCTCCCGAATCCCCATGTCCTCCCACCAAACACCCACGCAACGCTGACAACATTACCGGCGTCGCTGTCTCAAAACCAGAAACATGTGATTTCGACACCATTGACCCATACCGCCGAATTTCGTTTCTCGGATCTGCCATCGACAAGCGCGGAATCATACCTCCTCGACATCAGATCGAAAGAATACATTTTCGCGCCGTACAGAGTCGACATTGCCGCCGATGGAACAGTGTTGGGAATTTGGGAGACGTTCCGCGGTAATCAATGGGATAATCGTGGACTGGAGCGATACACAAAGTTGAAGAGTCAGGAGGGACTGCAGGATATTGATGTGGTTGTGCAAGCAAAGGTTTTGGCGAGACGGGGGTTCTATGAGGAGAGGCCGAAATGTATGTCCCTCTCTGATAATGGGTTTTGGCAAGTTATCGGACTAACGGGTAGCAGTCTCTCCTTTAACTTTACTCAAGAACCCTATGATTTTGATGTCCGTTTTCGCTCTCGTGGCCACTTTGGGTATTCCCAGGTTGCTTGAAAACAGTACGTCAATTCCATCCCTATGTCCATACATCAGTACTAACGTGACCTAAGTGGATCCCGAAATGCGCGAAGAATTCGAAAAGCAATCCCGCGCCGGCCCTCTTTCATCGGCTACCCGCGCTGCAGCTGCCGGTGCTAATCCCGGCGCTGGTGCTGGAGCACCTGGATTCGATATTGCGGGCTGGATGGCCGGTGCGACATCTTCTCCGATGAATGCTGCTGGTGGTGCAGGGTCAGCTACAGGCCGAGATTCGGGTGCTGCGGCACGGAGGAGATAGATTGTATAAATGCAAGGATGCTCATTGTCGTGTCTCAGTGGCATCCCAGAGCATGCAAGATAACACGGCTAGTATAGACTTGACGCAACTACATATATAATTCTATTTCCATGTCTAAACTAATACCCAGCCGTCAAAATCTGCTCCATAAACCCTCCAAACTCCCCTTCTGGATCGTGAAGATGAATCTCCAAAATCCAATGCCTCAAATGGCCCCCTTTCCCAGGTCGAGTCATAGCCTCATTATTCCCCTTTGTAATATAAAGCGTAATCTTATCCCTAGGAATCCGCTCATGTGGAAACGACCCGACAATATGCCCAGCTATAGGCGCACCAAACTTGAATCCCCCCTTTTCAGCGGCCTCGCATGCATACGCATACAGCTCCTCGCCCGTTACCCCTTCCTCTCCGGACTTGGCGGCTTGCTGCTGATAATACCAATCCTTAACCTGAAACCAAATCGGCTCCAAGGCATCCCTGAGTCGAATCTTCTTCGGATCGTTGCCCAGCACATACGTACGCCCAAAATCAGCTTCCCATTCCTCGAACACGGGACCTAGGTCGACGACTAGTATATCATCTTCTTGGATAACTCGATCCGGTGGGTTATCGTCAAAGGGTCGCAATGTATTTGGACCACTGCGAATCAAGCGTTTGTGCCAGTGAGTGCGTACGTTGAAGCGTTCGACGCCTAGGGCGTGGATTTCGTCGCTTAGAGTCTTTTCGCTTACGCCGGGGCGGATGAGGGTGCGCTCGATTTCGGTGAAGAGTTGGATTGCTTTTTGTTCGGCGTCGACAAGGGAGGCGGCGCGGGCTGACTCTGTTGTTGCCATTTTTCTCGTTTTCTTCTCTCCGTGAGGACTTCTTTCTTGGTTGATTGAGGGATTGGAGAAGGTCGCGATTTGTGATGCAATCCCGGGAAATCTTGTTGAAACAGGAAATCAAGTTGTATTCCAATCCATTCTGGTCTATATATACTCGTAAGATCTCGCTTTTGCCGCTCACCGGGCGTACTAAGGCTACTGAAGTCTTGTTTGATTGCGTTGAGTCATATCGTTATTGCTCTCTATCCTGAGGAGGCTAGTTGGCTATCTCGTATCTCCAAATCTCCAAAAGCTTCCCCGCGGCCAACATGGTGGGGAACTTTCGCGTCACGGATTACCGGATTAGGAATTATATTGGAGAAAATTGTTGGTTCCTCTAAATCGAAGTATGAGTTGAGAATTTGTAATCTGTGGCTTTTTGATGTTTGTATGAATATTCCACAAGGAAGAGTCATGTTCTATGGGAAATGTTTAATAGAATCCGGGGTTGAAGGAAGCATTATGCCAACCTTGGCAAGCTCTTGAGGCAGCTGGCCTCTGTATTTCAGAAAGCTGCCCATGTCAATACACGTTTGAACCAACACACGATCACTTCTCCAAGGAATCGATTGGTGCATCAAGTAGCGTTGTTGAGCTTTACCCCTATATATCACTCCGTCACTCCACCACTCTATACATGTTATACAATGTTTGCGGACAATACGTTTCCTTTCCCGCGGATAACTGCCATTCAGGTTTTCGGTCGATGATACAGCTGCGGCGAAGCTCAGGCGGAGATGGTAGAAAGGCCGGTAGTGATTCTCTAAAGAGTCCATCATGTCAGTCACCTGGATGAGGCAACCCTAACTAAACCAGGAACGACATACTCTTATCATATTTAGACCGTTATCAGACAAAGGGTTCGAGGTGTTAGTAGATAGGTTTCGTTGCGACATGAACTGTTTACCGCAAGTGTTAGTTGGCTACTTTCATAAGGGCTGACGACGAGTATAACGAACAATTTGCATATCGATGCTCCTTTCAAGTTGATTCAGATTGATCAACAGGCCCGGTATGTTCATATCGTTCTCGATTAAGGTTCGAGAGGCCGTACGACGAGGTAGTTGATGTAGTGGTAGGAGATCTGTTTAACTATGTTAGAACCATGGATGTATATAGATATCAACATAGATAAAAATTACTCACCCGTTTCGGGTGATCTTCTTAGCTTTCGCTTGACGAAGGACCAAAGCACAATCACCAATGGGGGACAAGTGACGATTAGGGTTATCAAGGCGATGATGGTCTCTGTTGGCCAAGCCATTTTGAATGTGTCGATATAGTCTTTGAGCGAAAGTGAGAGGACTTACTACACCATGGATAGGAAGAAGTATAACACCTAGGTGATTCATGGATTGGGAGGGTGTTTATATAATTTTGGTAGTGCCATGATTTGGAAGCTCGAAAGCTATGCTAGGTAGCTAGGTAGCTAGGTAGCTAGGTAGCTAGGTAGCTAGGTAGCAAGTAGCAAGTAGCAAGCAAAAGAGCTGACAGTATGAATGATTCCATATTATGATTCCATATTTCGGAAGTGTCCAATGAACATTTAGGAGCTTATGAGATGGCGTCGAGCGTGCCTGGCAAACGTGATCATCCTGACCTAGCTAAGCCATGTTATGAAATTTGTGCATTTCAGATTTTGGAGTCATCCAACTGGCATTGGGGGATTCCAATCGGAAAACATTAAGCATATGCGAGGAAATAATGTAGTAGGAAGTGTTAGGGCATTAGAGAAACCTTAAACATTTCTCAGATTTCTCCGGAACTTGTGAAACCATAACAGCTCTTCCATGTGAATAAATGAGATTTTGCAACCATCCAATGAGCATGATGCATTCGGTACTTGAAACAGTTGAATTGAACTGTAGGCTTTCCATTGTGACTGCGGATCAATACAGATTTCCGAATCGTTCAATACCGTAATCTTTGAGAATTGATTGGGTAATATCCCAGGCACCCAAGAAAGATGGGGATGCACATCCATATGTATCGACATTGCTAATCATGCAGCTCGCAGCACAAACGTATTGTGTTTGATCAGGCTGGGATAAGATGTGCTACTGTATTAGGAGACAGGACTCTTATGGAAACCTTGCAAATCATAAAGTCGGCTGAGTGATTTAGCCGGGAAATGAGATTTTGCATTAATCCAATGATTACAGTGGAATCGGCGCTTGAATCAGGTAAGGCTGCGCAGACCGGTTATGATTCGTTTTTCTTTTCTCCCCTTCAATACAGCTAATTATATACATGAGATTTTGGATTCAGCCAATGATTTTATTGTCTACAGGGACTAGTAGATGGCATGGATGTGGGCTCATACGATCAGGCTGCATTGAAACGATGACATAAAACAACAAAACGAGTGGTAGTTACTTGTAGGACCTTCAGCCAGTTTGATTGGAGGGCGAGATGACATGACGTGGCCTATCGTGGCGAATCTCAAGGAAGGCTGTGAAGTATGAATTCGTTGGCATGGATCTTCTAGGAAGAAGCGTGTTGTGCCGTTGTACGACGCACCGTGAGCATTCACACTAGGTTCAAGCAAATCAGATTGTGGAATATACCAATCATGTCACAGTCAAGTCACAGTCAGCTGCATCCATGGATGGAGAACAGGAGGAGCGACTACCGATGTAAGCGTTCTTTCGTTTATGCAGCCTTGTATATGTTTTACACCCCTTCAATGTTGGCTTACCTCAAAACCGCTCTATTAAATCCCAGTCCTCCTCCAACTCTTCCCTTCCTCTTTTTGATTTACCATGAATCACCACCACAAAAAATGTCGTCGAAAGCGCCGCGGATTCCAGAGTCTATATGGGATAAGTACAAAGAGGAGGTAATCGCTCTTTATACCGCCCCTGATGGAACGTTGAAAAGGGTGATGGAGACCATGAAGGAGAAACACAGTTTTCAGCCGACGTGATTATAATTCCCGATATGTTTCTACTAACAACTTTCTCTGACGATTCCACAGTGAAAGCCAGTATAATAGGAAGCTGATGCGATGGGGTTTGAGAAAATATACCAGCGGCACCACCTGGACATTTGTTGACCAGAAGTTGAGAAAAAGGGACTTGGAAGGGAAAGACAGCGAGATTCACATTAATGGGAAAAAGAAATCACGATCCGAGGTCAGGAAGGAGATTGCTCGAAACGTACCCCTCACGAGTTATTTGCACTATATGGAAGATGTTTCCACCCCCGAAGGTGTCGAAGTATTTACTCCTGGTGCTGAGGCAGCTTCTGGTCTTGATGTCTTTACTCCGGAGAGCGTCCCGATTTTCGCTCCTAGTATTGAGGTATCATCTGACTCGGACAATTCTGCCCCTGAGAGATCCCAGGTGTTGCCCCCTGGTGCTGAGGTATTTTCTGGCTCTGATACCTCTACTCCTAGGACTGTCGATACCCTTACTCCTGATACTGGGGTATCTTCTAACCCTGGTATCCCTGCTCCTGAGAGTTTGCGGGCTTTCAGTCCAATTGTAGATTCAATTTGTGACCCTATCAAATCCCAAGAAGTGAATACCAGCAACTCTCCAGTCCTTGGATTACAGGCGGAATTCTTTACCTCTGGTGCTAACGCATCTTCTGACTCTGCCACGTTTCGAGAAGTGAAGATCAACAACTTGCCATGGTTTAGTTTACAGAGCGATCTTCAAACGCTAATGGGTAAGCACTGCTGAGGAGTCAACTTGCGCGAATGATCTAACAATAATGACTAGTACAAAGACTTCAATCGCCCATCCGCAACCTGCTGGATCAACTCACAAGTCAGGTCGATATCCTACACATCCCACAATTCGAAGCCAAGTTACTACACGTGGCTCTCGGAGGTACCCTGAAGTTCAAGGACTCAGAACTGTTGATATTGACCGAGGATCCTAAAACAACCAACCGAGGACGGCGGTATTTGACTTCTTACTTTCCTCCTATTGACTTCGAGATCGGTGACAAGTTTTCTACGCTCAAATCTATGGATCCTAATATTCCTTCTCAGCTTGCCGCTGTGCATAAATTTTTACAACACTTTATCTGTTTGACGAACAATGACGCGCTTGAAGAAAGCCTTATTTTCAATGGGGTTAATTGGCTTTTGACAACCTTTAACATATCTCTCTTCACTTCCATATTCAGCCTACGTACCACCACGAGCAAGATATTTATGAGAAAGATCTTCCCGGCTGCCGTCAACTCTGGAAACACGAAGCTCGTCGAAGCGATTGTTGAGGGGGTGCTTGATCCTCGCAACCATGACCTATCCTGGTCTCGAGAATATTTGGAAGGTCTACAGACCCAGTGCACTAGAATAGCGATTCAGAATCAAGACCAGAGGATGCTTGACCTACTATATAAAGCAGGCTTCCGTCTTCGACCTCTTACAGATGACGGCCCCTCCCCTCTCAGTCAAAGACCTCTGTCTTGGAACAAGGAAAAATCGGGTATTTCGCAAGCTCCCAGCTCGTTGACCGCAGGGGGGTACGATACTCTCACAAGCGTCGCACCAAGCTCTGTCATACTTGATTTTGCAGATTCAGAAGGTCTTAGAGGCATGGATAAATTTCTGAAAGGCGTGTTGGACGTCAATTCATATGCTGCACCACCATGTTTGAGTACATCATTACAAGCAGCAATATTTGCAGAGCAGCTAGAGACCGCTGGATCTCTGATTGAAAATGGGGCGGATGTCAATGTCCCAAACGGCAAACATTACGATTTGAACATATTTCGAACTTTCATCGCTGCTCTCTTACAAGATAAAAGTTGGGAGATGCATTATGACAAGGTCAAAACACCCATTCAAATGGCGTGCGAGCTGAATAACAGGCCACTATTTGACCTACTATTAGCCCATGGAGCGCTTGTTGACCTCTCTCCGTTCTCTCAACTAGTGACTGATAACATGCAGCGCATTGACTACTGGATTTCCGACACTTCAGGCCCCAAGTCTTCAGTTGATCAACCAGATTATAAAACTCGTGAGAAGATTATCCCATTTCATACCGCCCTCCAATACAGCGTTATAAACGGAAATATATACTTCGTGCATCGGCTTCTTTCGCATGGTGCTCATCCTGATTTGAGAGTGATACCGGAATGGGGAGATACGCCACTGCAGATGGCAGCTCGACTGAACTATCCAGAAATGGTCTCAATGCTTGCGGAGAAAGGGGCTGATGTGAACGCCCAGCCTGGAAGGGTCAATGGTAGAACGGCATTGCAAGCTGCAGCTGAGACTGGGAGTCTCGAGATAGTGCAGATTCTCTTGCGCAGAAATGCGAATGTGAATGCTCCTGCGGGATTCCGAAAGGGACTGACTGCTCTACAAGCTGCCATCAAAAATGGTCATTTCGAAATCGCCAGGCTGCTGTTGAGGTCAAATGCTGATACCAACTTGGCTCCGTCTCCCAATGAAGGCCTGTCAGCTATTGAGGCTGCAGTATCACAAAAGAGCCTGTCAACCCTTGAGTTTGTCCTAGATCATGTCTCCGACAATGGAAATAGTATGCCCGCTATTTGTGCTGCAGCGAAATCCTGTTGGGTCGACGGAGCTCGTTACCTTCTGAACCGCGGAAGTAACATCAATTCGTTCTTCTATGACTGCTACAATCATGGTCGTCAAATGATATGGGACAATATCAGCCCATTAGCCTACTCTATTATCAAGCAAGATTTAGAGATGGTGAACCTCCTCCTGAAATCTGGCGCAGAAGTCGAACTTCCCTTCGACAAAACCTCTGGTAGGCAACCTGATGCCCTTTGTCTTGCATTAGGTCAAAAATGCCACCCCGAGATTATCATGTCACTATGTCAAAGATATGCTGACCTGGATTCCTGTTACCTAAATAAGGACGTTCTAGCTATGGCAGTGACGTATGCACATGACGAATGCGACAGCACTGTGATATTAAGATCGATACAAAGCATCATGTCTAGACTTTCTGAGGCATTATACGCCAGTCACGTCGTTTACGCCTGGGATAGGCTTACTTACTACTTAGCAGAGACCTGCAGGAACGAGATCGATGAAGATCACCTGAAATCTATAATTGAGTTCATGTTGGAAATAGGGGCTCACATTGACGCGAGAGCGTATGGAGGTGGGACTATTTTGCAATCAGCAGTCAAAAGAAGAAAGATGAAAGTGGCTGAATATCTGCTCGAGGAGGGCGCAGAGATACATGTTCCAGCATCTGATCAGATAGGCACACCTCTTCAAGAGGCGATCAGAGCTGGCGAACATGAATTCGCACACAACCTCCTAGAAAGAGGCGCTGATGTAAACGCGCTTCCGGCGCCATTCGGAGGTTTCACTGCACTTCAAGCAGCAGCAACGAGAAGTAATTTGAATATTGCAGTGAAGCTTCTTCAGCGAGGGGCACGGGTTGCTGCAGCAGCAGCACCAAATTATGGCATTACGGCCATCAATGCTGCTGCGGAACATGGTGGAGAGGATATGCTGCAATTGCTTCTGAATCATTATGATGGAGACGAGACTCTTTGGCGTGTATGTCAAAAAGCAGCGAGCCATGCAGACAGAAATGGACACCTGGAGATTGCTAAGTGGCTTCGGGGATATGGACCTCCTAGGTATGATCATGAATCACGATTTCTACGAAGTTAATCCAGATAACCAAGACCCCATACTAACAATATTTTAGTGTACAAGATTTGGACGACATTGATGTTGATCCGCTTGACCCTAATTACTTGAATGTCTACGCAACATGAGATATTTGATCAAAAGAATCCCATAGCAAGACTCGGTGTAGGTTCCTTGGCAATTTGCATATCCTTTTGCCTTGCAAAATAGGAGATTTTAACGCTGGGGCCTGTAGTCATGGTCATTCAGACTTCTTTCAAGCAACTTTTGTACTTTCATACCTTGGTACACGGAGGCTCTCGAAGACTATTTAGTTCAAAGTGCTATTGTGTTCGATATTGAAAATCCCTTCATGCCGTTAGACGATGCTCGTATCGAGCAGGAGGAAATTATAGACGTTGATAAATAGCACCAAAGTAAAGTGTTTTTATTTCAGATCATCGAATTTCATTCTCATCGCTCGAAAAGTAAACCTAATGAATATGCACTGAATGAAGCAAAGGCAAGTAAGGTATTCGTCATATCAGAATCATAGCAAAAACTTCATACACGAAGAAAAGGGAAGAGCGATCAATCGAATAAAGCTGTAAAAATGCCTCGAAGCAAAGTATACGGGATGCAGAAACTAGAAATCGCCGCCACCGAAGTCATCACCGCCACCATTATCATAACCGTTATCATAACCCTGGTCGTATCCCTGCTGGTATTCCGCCTGATCATGGTCCTCAATAGCGTCCGTAATCAAAGCACCAGCAAGCAGACCACCGCCAACACCCAATGCAGCAGCACCGGCAGTACCTAGACCACCTCCTGATTTCCTAGGAGGTTGTTGTGCGTAGCCCTGTGGGGGGTAATATCCTTGTTGAGGCGGATAATATCCTCCCTGCTGAGGCGGGTAGTATCCCCCCTGTGGCGGGTATCCGCCGTATGGCTGGGGAGGTGGCGAACCATAACCACCATATCCACCCTGCTGAGGAGGGTATTGTCCGTGAGGAGGGGGATTGTTGTATTGCTTATTTGACGACTTTCCTAGCAATTTGCCCAAGAATCCACGACTACCTGACGACGACTGTTGCGGTTGCTGATCGTACCCACTAGACGAAGTAGGTCGAGGCGGAATAGGAGGTTGCGACAAATTATTGTTTGAAGTGCTGTTATAATACGCCGAGTTCTCCCCACGATCCCGATTTCCAGCAGCACGCGCATCTTCTTCGGCTTGTAGCTGCGCAGCTAGTTTCGCGTCTTCTTCCACACTTTGATGGCTTGATGCGCCACCAGTACCGATGGCACCATAAGGATTGTTGGAAGATAAATGAGAGGTCTTTTTCTCTTCGCGAGCTGCTTCTGCGGCGATGGCGGGATTCGCTGGGCCGGAGTCGTGGTATGATGGTGGCGCACCGCTGTCTGGTGGTGCGGGGTGTTCGTGTTCTTCTGGGGGTGTCCATTGGGAGACGCCTGTTTTGAGGTTGACGAAGAACCTGTTAAAGTCAGTATATTTTTGCAAGAAAGAATTAGAAAGATGCATACCATGATTTGTAGCGGTCGTCGAATTGAGCCTTCCAACCTGGTGGGACAGGCGGAGGCGGCGGTCCTGGAGGGGGGGCGAAAGACATGGGTAAACAGTGAAGAGTTTGTGACGGAAAGAGTATTGGAGAGGTGTTGAGGACTAAGATGTGAGGAGAATTATAGAAAGGTAAGTTCTTCAGATCTGTCGAAGTATTTATAAGAGAGAAATCGTACCTGCCTGGTGTGGCGATGCGTGTTGACAGCGCCAGGCGAGGTTAAGGGAGAGAAGGAAGAACATGACGGAATCAGCGGGAGCCGGCAGCTTCTACTAGCTCAACGGCTTGGCGGCTACACAGCCACATGTCCATTATCAGAATCCGCTCATGATATTTGTCATGCTGTGATCTGTATTAATTGTATTGATTATTGTTTATTTGAATATTCCTGTCTGATTTGAGTATAGATACAAGCAAGCTCAGCCACATGGGTCTCATCCCAAATGTAGATAGTCGTAGGACCCCTGATATCATAAGCATATTCAAGCTCCAACTACTCTGAATCCCGGATGTTCGGGTCTATTTCACCACTATCCGGAAACCAATAGTCCTCTGCATCATCGTCTGAATCATCTTGCTTCATCTGCTGTTGCGCTTCGCCTTCATCGTCGGTGTCCCCAGTAAGGTCGATCCAAATGGGAGGCTTGACCAACTTGCGAGATACTTTGACTGGCTTGACATCTCCTTCTTCCTCTTCATCGCTGCAGAGATTAATGACACCTGTGACACGATGTCTCTTCTTTGGCCGGTGATGAGGGCCATCTTTGCGCTTAAGCAGGCTCGCATCGTGGTTCCGAATTTCTGCAGTCTTCCTAAGTTCATCAACGGTATGATCGCCGGCAGGAAGACTGCCTCTGCCTTGGTCAAGCTGTAAAGCCTGTATCTCAGCAATCAGTGGCGTCACTGATAACATGTCCTTGGGCGTTTCTTCTGGCCGAGCCCAGGCGGCATATGGGCCTTGGTAGGCCGGTCCTTTGCCGACTCCATAACGAGGATGTTGAATGAGTTGTCCGGTCTGTAAGAGCATTTTTCCAATTGCTTTCCCGGAATCAGAAGACGTCGATAGCTCGGTGTCGCGTGAAATTTCGTAATGCAGTCGCTCTACAGGATCCGAGTCCAATCCTGGCTCGAGAATATGAATACCACCGGCGGCATCCCCAATGATCAACGTCGACTTATCTGGGGAGTATGCCCCTGACATGATTTCATCTTCAATTACAGCAATATCCCTGTTATGTACATCCTCTGGTGCCCGGAGGATGTCCCATGACCGTAAGACACCATCAGACCCGCCTGTGATGAACTCGTCAGACCCCTTACCCCACAAAGCAACACGGACTCCGACATCTGCTTGTTCTCTTGTAAGCTCCTCGTCAAGTTGATTGATGGCATCTCCATGACAAAGTTTGTGCAATATCTGAGACGAGTTCCGAAAGTCCCATACGTAAGTGATGCCGTCCGTGCAACTAGCCGATATGTGAAATCGATCCACGGGGGAAAATGAGACGTCGTTAATATCAAGAGCTGGGCAGTCAATCTCAATGGCACACCTTGGCTTAGTTGAGGGCTCGTAGATTCGCACCAATGACCGGATGTCTCTACCCGTTCCGTTCGTGCCTACCGTAGAGACCGAGCTGCCAGTCGCAAACCAGGGAAGGAAAGGATGAGACTTCACGTCGAAAATGTTCTGCGCATTTGGTTGTAATGGTACGGGTACCAAGGAGCCTTGAGCTACCTTCCAGGCTGCCAGCAGTCCTTCTCTACATGCATTTCCATCATAATAACTTTTGCCGGAGAAGCCGGCAACAAATAAATCCTGAGTTACGGGTGACAAACCCCACGCTAATGATGAAGGTGTAAAGTCTGCTTCTTTAATCGCACGGGGATTTCGCGTCAGGCGTTGCGCCATGTAATCCAAATCAAGGCATGTTTGGTTGACGCTATCAAAATGCCATAAATGTAAGGTTGAATCTGTTCCTGTTGCAAGTAGATTGGCGATTGAGGGTGACCGGGCCATTATTTGGACTTTATGGTTATGTCGAAGAGTCATCTGGCAACTTGCGTTTACGTACGAAGAAACATCCCAAATCTTGACGGTCTTGTCATAGCTAGATGTGTAAAGAACATCGTCGAACCACTGCACAGCCGTAACACTCATATATAAATGAGAGTTGTTGTGGTTCGCGACAGGGTACGGTTCACGATGGTCCGGCAGCTCCTTGATGATTTTGTGCGTGTAATCTCCTAATAACAAGTTATTTGACCGGTTGTATTGCATGTTATGCTCGTCACATTGTGCCGCTGCACCTACAGCAAATTTGCTGCCATCGGGAGACCAAGCAAGATTTAGAACATCGTTCGACGCTCCTTTCCATGTATGAGTTTTTCGCAAGTTGAATTGTTCAGATAGCGACTTGGGCCATCTTTTTTGTGCCGAGGTACGATATTCGCTTCTCTGTATCGAGGCAACTTCTTGGCTGGCACTGACATAATATGGCCTGGTTGGGAGCTTCCCCTCTCTTGCGTCCACAAGAAATGCCCGTATATCTGGCGTACAGCGCCTGCTAAGGGTGCCTGCCAGTGAAAGTAATTGCGATGTTTGAGTAAGTGTGCTTTTCTTCGATAGCATCTCATTACAAAGGTTATCAATCAAGGGATCCGCAGAGTCAGCAGCTTGATGATACTCAATGAGATTTTCGAAACCCTGGCGGTTAAGAAGGCCCTGAAGTTGGATCATTTGAGGCAATTTCTCCAAAATTTGTTCAAGGCGACTGTTGTGCACCGATTGAACAATACGTATGACTTGATCTGCCTGGCTCATTTCAGACAAACGTGGGTCAACTCCGTGAGGGGATAAGAGACCAATGATAGCCGATAATTCATCTTGGCTGAATGAGACATGGAGCAGGGAAACGTGCCGTTTGTTTCTAAACTGGCGGGCGTAACTAGAGTGCTTAGTTTGCGGTGAATAGGGAACTGTGAGAGGAATATTAGGTATATCTTGTAGTTTAGAATATCCATGGCGAGTAACGCGGATTCCTTGACTGTCAAAAATGACACGAAATCTCCTTCGTTCCGGCTTTTTGGGTGTAGGTGGCACTGCTCGATGCGAGGAGCGCCCAATAGACCTTGATTGTGGTTGCGATTCGGACGTGGTTTCCTCTTCGCCTTCAGAGGCAGCGTATCCCGAGTAATTGGTGTTGGAGTAGTAGTTGCCGACCTGTGCCCTTGCTCGTCTCGAGCGAGAGCCAGTAATGGCAGCACCACTTTGCTGGGCGGTCGAGCTCTGAGCATGTTGGTTGCTGCGGTGAACAGAAGTTGAGCTATCACGTGTCGCATGCCATGTCTGAAGCTCTGGACTCTGTGCGTCGACCGATGATCCACCTGGGGAGTTTAATGACGATCCCACATGTAGTCGACGTCTTCTCACTGCATTCTGTACAGGTTGCGAGTTCTCCGAGTCTGATGAGTCTACTTGAACCTTTTTAGGCCTCCCTCTTGGTCTTCGCGAAACATCATGTTGTTGCGAGCTCTGTGAGTTAATCAAATTGAATATGAGAGCTTCTTTTGGTGGTCGACCTCTTCGTTTTGGTGGGGTCTCCTGGTGTCTAATGTTCGAGAATGAAGCTGAGGGTTCGTTGTTGGTCGACGCTCGGTGATGAGGTTGGAAAGTCGAGAGTAAATGCTCCGCGTCTTGATCTTCGTCCGAGCTGCTCATATCATCGTATTTTCATGGTTTTCTTGACTGGTAAGGAGAAATAACATTTGACGAAGTGAGGCGGACGTCGTATGCGCGAAGTGACTTGAGCTTCAGATTGGGTTCAAATTTTGGCAGACCACGGATAGATGAGATGAGAAATAATTCGCAATTATTCAAGACCGGCAATGACAGGTGTCAAGTTAACACTCGTAAAAGAGCTCTGGAGATGAAGACGAAGATTAAATATGGAAATCGCAAGTCTCTCGGACAGACAAAGAGATCGACCAAGAGAACGCCGCTGATTAAGTTGAAATTGGAGCTAGATCGCTAGTCAAGGAAGAGGCAGTTCGCTAAAGAAGAAAGTAACAACGAAACAGTGAAGAGAAGAGTAAGAGTCAAGATGTGATGGACATGGTAAGAATATTTAGATGAGACTGGCGCGGTGGAGGGAAGCAGCGCGTCGCCCAGGCGCTTTCCCGGGGCGCAGGCGCACGTGCCCCCAGTATAACCCGCGTTCTCCCCGATTAGGCAATATGGGTTCTTCAGGAGTTGACAGGTCACGGACAGGTTTAGAGAAGGTGATATGAAAATGATTTGCAGATGTTGAAGAAGTACACTCCTAAAATAGATATCATTAAAATTTCATGAACATTGGGTTCTGCGCAATCATAACGAACAACTATACTATTGATACATTGCGCCAACTATGCACCTGGTGGTATATGGTGCAATCATCTCCTACAATACATTGATAAAGTCGATAAAATCGATAAAACGCAACCGGCAATATGCGCAATCAACTGTAGAGAAAAGCCACAGGTCGTGGCTATGAGGCCTTCAAGGCTACCTTGGTTGATGGTGTCTTCTCTCAGGGAAGGACATCCACTGCATCTGTCGAGCCGCAAATATGCTACGTTCACATAGCGTTTACTTTTTGCTCATTTTGGTTTACTTGGCGATCGAGCGGCGTCGGCGAGCGGCCACCATGACATCGTATAGAACATCCTTGAATGCAAAGAGGAAAGCAGCAGTGATGGCACTTTGGGTCACCTTGGGCGTGATACCTAGAAAATATGTCAGGCAAGAGTGAATACTAAGAAACGACTTTATATCATACCCTTGTAAAGACCTGTATATCCCTCCTCGTTGATAATCTTCTTCAAGCTTCCGTTAAGAGTCTGGCGGGGATCGTTCTTGCTGGCGACGTGCATACGGCTCTTAACAGTGATATATGGATAAGTAATACTCGTCGCAAGAATCTTGCCTATTGCGCCAAGATAAAATGCGTCCTTGGGAGTGATTCGTCGCTTTCGCTCCAAGACATTCTTCAATTGCTCAAAGATCGTATATTGAAGAATCGGGTTGATAACCAACACCAAAGCTGGAAGCACGCCAGCAAACAAGGCAGTTGGTCCTTCGTTCTTGAGAAGATCCAAAAGAGTCTGAATCGTAGATTTAGACTTCTTGGTTTTCTCACCACCTGGTAATCCCTGCTCATCTGCCTCATTTCGACGAGCGGTCATCCGAGTGTTAATAACCCAAATCGGGTTTGTAAGAAGCACCGTTGCGCTGCCGGCAATAGCGCCTGCGATAATAGCCTCAAAGGTCGTGAGCTTCTTCGAAGCACGGCCAGCCTTTTCGGCCGCTTTCTCGAATGCGGCGCGAGTCCATTCGTACCAGTAATAGTATACGAAATTTGTCATGCTAATTCCGAACAAAGCTGAGTTTAAACCAGAGTATAGTCCGCTGATTCCTTCGCGTTGGATGATGTGTCGCACGGCATCGAGAGTTGAAGTCTGGGCGCGCTTTGATTCAACTTGCGCGCGAGTAGAGAGGGTGATGAGGGGGTAGCTATAAACCTTTGTATTAGAGGCAATTATATTGGATATTTGCAACTTGGGGAAATGCATACGTGAGAACCATCGAGAGAATACCCCCTCCTGCACCCGCCAAAGCGTGCGCAATGTTATCTGATTGCTGGGCGGCAGCTGATGCGGCCACGGCCTTCTTTTGTTCTTCCAATGGCGCTTGAGACATTTTGCTCGATTATATATCTATAAGAGAGGAAAGGTAAAGTCAGAACGTTATTGTCTGAAATTAAGGAACTTGAGGATATAAATACCTTTCAAGAAATGGAACGGGTGATGTCGGGGGTAATACAAAGGAAGTAGCAGTCGTGAACAACACCCCTTTTCGAAGGGAATGCACTATAGTTATATCAATCACTTTCAAGGGCTCAATGTGAACGAGCGCAGATCCACCTCGATAAATGACTTGAGAGAATCGCCGAGGGATAACATGAGCATTAGTCGATCAAGAGCGCATGGCGACAAGGTAGGATGGACTAATTAGCCTTGGTTATGACGTTGCAGACTATGTGCCTCGGCAGACTGGCACAGTACCCACTAGCCACTGCTGGCTTGTACCGTTGTACATACTACGTACAGAGTATTCTACTACATGTGATCTACTTGACGCTTCGAGTAAATATGTAATATATACTTCTAAATTCAGTGTTCTTGCGAATCATTATTCCGTATTGGAAGAAAAGACAAGTAACAATCTCAACCTACACAAACAATCTCACATTACAAAGATCAATCGGGAAAAAACGAAGCGAGAGCGAGAAAAGAGACAACGAACCAGTGGTAAAGAAGTAGTTGGCCTGAAGACGAGAGACATGATACGTAAGTGACTGAGCAGAGAGTAGAACGATGGATGATGGGGTCGAGAAATGTTTTCACTAGAAGCATTTGCAAGGCAGGCCATGGCCTCAGACGACCGGATAAGAAATCATGTAGGACTTGACGACTGAGGCAAGTCTTAAGTGCGCCACCATCACCAGAACACAGAAACACGGTCGATCATAGTCCCGGTGAAGATAATCCAAAGCCGTGTCCTTTCGTCTCCATCAGCCACAGAAACACATGTCCTCATCACGTCGCAAAGACATTCATAGCGCATATCCACCTCCATGTTGACCGCCATACATAATCGTTCCAGAGAAAGTCAAGATCCCATTTAACAGCAACCGCCCGCGGAGCCAGATTGAACGCCTTGACCCTGGCCGACCTGCACGGTAGGCTTGTTGTTGACGGTAGCAGTTCCCATACGCTCTTTGATCTGTCTGGCCATGGTCAAGAATGCTTGCTCGACGTTGGATGCGCTCTTGGCGGAAGTTTCCAAGAACGGGATTCCCAAGCTGTCCGCGAATTCCTGAAGCAGACAAATATCAGCACGGAGCCCCTTCTTCTTTCTGATTGTTATAACCCACCTTAGCCACAGTGTATTCAACAACCTTCTTGTCCTCCATATCACTCTTGTTGCCGACCAAAAGCTTGTTGACACCCTCAGTAGCGTAGCGATCGATTTCCTGCAACCACTGCTTGACGTTGTTGAAAGAGTCCATGTCGGTCACATCGTAGACAACGCAGATACCGTGTGCTCCTCGGTAGTAAGAAGATGTGATTGTTCGGAATCGTTCCTGGCCGGCAGTATCCCACTGTAGAGCAAGTAGGTTAGTGATCTATAAATAGATCCGGTGAGAGACATGGCACCACATACGATTTGCAACTTGACAGTCTTTCCATCTAATTCAATAGTGCGGATTTTCTGGTTGAGAAATACCATATCAGTACCATATCAAAGAAACAGCCTGGCGAGGTCACATACGAAATCGACACCGATTGTGGAAATGTAGCTCTCAGTGTACGTATCATCGGCAAAACGAAGCAACAAACAGGACTTTCCGACACCGGAGTCTCCGATAAGGAGGAGCTTGAAGAGGTAATCGTATCTATGATATGTCAGGTAAAAGTGTTTCAGAGATGGAACGGAAGAGGCGAAAGTCGTCAGAGCGCAACCGCTCGGTCATGATATGATGAAAAGGCGGAGAGATAACTCTTTTATGATATCACATTCAAGTTAGCATCGCACGTTGAGGCGAAGAGCTACAGCTTTGTAGCCAGGTAGACAAACTACGTACCACTCTGGATTCATGATGGGCGATGAAATGTGCAGTGTCTATGAAGTAACGGGAAGGCGGCGGAGTTGTTGTGGAAGAAAAGGAGACGTAAGACGTAAAGTCAAAGTAAGATTCGAGATGACTTGGCGGAATGAGACACGGGCGGCACGACGAAGAAGTAGTCTTGGAGGGCCGTGACTGGAATGAGAATGGGGTAATGTCCAGAGATATGGAGGAAGAGATCACAGGACCAGCAAGTAGTGTATGGTAGTTCAAGAAGCTGAAGCAAGAGGTGAGCGAGAGATAGTACTGGGAGTAGGTTGAGTTGGCCAGCGAGCGCAGCAGGTGGTGGACTGCTCCGCCCGAAGGGGCTTAGCGCGAGCCACCTGCAGGGCCCAGCTGAGCGACGGTCCCGTGTGACATCTTCTACTCTCTCACTTGATATTGACACATTCTGATACTAAATCATTCTTTCATACAAGTCTTATTGTCTATGTTAGCTAACATCTCAAGCATAGCCATGAGCCTGGAACCACTGCAACAAGAGCTTCTCGTCTCTTTCCTTGTACCGAGCATTAGTCCGAATGCTGTCCGAAAGAATCACCAAAGTCCGCTCAAATGCACCAGTCTCCTTGTCTTCGAAGAACTTGGCAATGTCGTCGGCAATGGCTATCTCCGAAAACTTGGACAGACCTAGTCGGATAAAACGGTCGTAAACAATGTTGTTGGCTGATAGCTGTGTCGAGACTGCGGTAAAGTTGGCCTTGATATACTCCCAGAGTGCGTAGCGGCCGCTAGGGTTGACAGCCATGGACGCAGCGCCGGTGTGCTTATCTTGAATGGAAACTCTGTCCGAGAAGATAAAGTCCAAGTACTCTTGGATCAACTCAGGATTCTTCGTACGACCAAGGGCGCTGAGGCAAATCTCCTTCCCATCGACAGAGTCAGTCTGGAGGAACTCCTCCTTCACCCGCTCAAACTCTGCTCGGTCACCCTCTGCAATATTGAGCGAGAAGATAGTGGATCGCAAATTAGAGTGTATAGCATTAGCGTCCTTGCCAGAAGCCCAGAGTTGGAAGCGACGCTTTGCTTCGGCCACGATTCTAAATGAGTTGGCCGTTAGCTCTCTGTAGATTGCCAATATATAAGAAAGCTTGGGCTTACCCCTCATGGCCCGCTTCTCCTGCCATAGCGATGAGTAGCTTGCGAAGCTGTCCAGTCAAGTAGTCCTCATCGGCACGGAACTCCCAGCCAACCTTCTCTGCGGCTGGAGTGACGAGTTTCAACTTGAATTTCTTCAAAGCAGCAGCCGCTGACTCATTCGACGAGAATGTAGTTCGCAAACTAGCAAGGGATGACGAAATCTGCTGCCATACACTATGAGCAATCGTCAGTATCATCTCCTGGAATTTGAACACAAAAGACTTACAGATAGTTACTCTCCTGAGCAAATCCTTCAATCAGTGCAAGTAACGCAGGAGTGGTGCCTTCGCCTGAAACGGCAAGAGCAGCGGCATCTCCAATAAGGCCAATCTTGTCCTCAGTACTAAGCAAATGAAGGCTCTTTCCGAGTTTCGCCAAACGTTCTGGCGGGTAGTTCGTCCGGTAGAAACCAGACTGGTCTTTGTTGATCTTGTAGAAGTCTTCGCTGATGCCTCGGAAGGTACCTGCTTTAGAAGTAAGAGCTTCCAGCTTGATGTCAGTTGGCTGGGCTCCTGACTTGATGCCCAGTGGAATCCACCAAATTGTCTCATCCTCCTCTGGCTTAACATCGCCAGATGAAAGGAATCTAGTTTGGCGCACTGATATCTGGCCGGGTTCCTCGGCAACGGTGACAACGGGGTAGCCAATCTTGCGAATCCATGGATCCTATAGTGTATTAGTGAAATAGCCAGCTTGTAGATTATAGGTTCCTCGACATACCATGAGGGTATTAACATCCTGGTTGGAAGCTTTGCTGAGGGCTGACCACAAATCGTTTGTCGTGGCGTTACCTACAACATTTCAGTGGTCTAGTATGTTCAGAATAGAGAGCTGTAATTACCGTAGGCATGCTTCTTGAGGTAATCCGATACTCCCTTGATAAAGACATCTTGGCCGAGATAACTGCTGAGCATACGGATAACAGAACTGCCTTTCAAATAGCTGATATGGTCAAAGATCTGGTCCACTTCGAGAGCGTTCTTCACAGGAACTTCAATGGGGTGAGAGGCGCGTAGTGAGTCGAGTTGGGAAGCTTGTTGGACACCTTCAGCCTGAAGAATTCATCAATATCAATCGTCTTTAAATACCTCGTGCATTGCGTACCACAAACTGAGACCAGACATTCCAATCTACTCTTTGTTAGCACCTGATATCCTAAAAGGCTAGCAAAAGCCCTACCTGGATGAAAGTGATCGACTGCGAGCCAGCCGACCCATGTTGCGAATCCCTCGTTCAGCCAAAGTTCACTCCACCAATCCATTGTTACCAAGTTACCGAACCACTGATGGGCGAGCTCTAAAGACTAGGTTAGTACTTGTCTCAATTATCGTTTTAGTTACAGAGGCATACCATGAGCGACCACGTAAGCAATGCGGTTCTTATAGCGTGAATCGGACTTGCCCTCGTCGAATAGAACCGCGGTGGTACGATATGTGACCAAACCCCAGTTCTCCATAGCGCCAGAGGCCTTTGTCCACGTGTTAGTGCTTTCAATAGAAATGGACTTATTCTACTTACAAATGCATGGACACAGAGAAGGTCGGACTTCGGAAGAGGGTACTCAATTCCGAAAAGTTCTGAAAAGTAGTCAACAGTCTGGTGAGCACACTCTAGAGCATATCGAGCTTGGTCCTCTAGACCCCTGGTGGTGTAAACTCGAACAGGGATGCTAGCTCCGTTGTACTTGCGCTTTGTCTTTGCCTCGACGTATCCGAAGTCACCGACTGCCCACGCCAATAGCTACATGAATGTATGTTAGCCAGGAAAATAGTGAAGTGAAGTTGGAACTCACGTAAGTGCTCATGATTGGGGTCCGTTCAAAGGAGACAACTTTCCATCCATCTTTGCTTCCATCACGCTCGGATTTGACTGGCATGTTGCTCAAAGCCACAAGGTCTTTTGGAACCTCGATCTCAAAGTCAAACTCGGCCTTCAAGTTCGGCTCGTCAAAGCATGGGAAGGCTCTTCTAGCATCACAGGCCTCAAACTGGGTGCTCATCATGTAATGAAATCCGTCCAGTTCTGGAGTGGCCGATGATGGTGTCACAAGAGCTTTGTACTTGCAGCGAGAGAAGCCTGCCATAGCCTCGTTGATAGTCGCCGTAAATCCTATAGTCAATAGAGCTTCTCCGGAAGGGATTTCCTTGTCGAATGCCAATGTCACCCGCTCTGAGACCTTATCATAGGAAATTCCAACCGCTTTGACGGAGGTTGAGCCTACGACATTAGCCAACGTTCAGGTGCAAGCATATGGCTGGTAGAATATTACCAGCTTGGATCTCTGCCTTTTCCACGCTGACCTCCTTCACGTTCAAGACAATCTCCTTGGTCGGCTTGGATACAGTGGCGTCAATCTTGACGGTGCCATTATAGCCCCAAGAGCCTCCAAGCTCCAAGTTGTACAGTGAAATGCCATAACGTTTTGGTTTCACCCTGCGTATTGCCGTGTCAGATCAGCATAGTCTTGATAAAGCTTCAACATCAAGCCATCGAGATGTTGCGTATCAATGAGGTCAATCATACACATCAGGGAGCGTATCACGGTCTGAGCGAGCCATTGCTTGCGCTTCAAACGAGCAGTATCTCACAGAAGGCGTTCTAAATCCAGATCGAAAGGGGTGAAGCAAAGACCTTCGAGTGTCGCGTGAGGTGAAAGAAAGTCGAGAAGCAAATGAGGGGAAGGTCGCATAAGAGCGGCGAATAGCTGCGGGTGGGACTTTGCCTTGGGTCGCAGCTGCGTTTACCGTCGGCCGCGCAAACAACGTCCTAAGGCTGGCCCTGCAACATTTCCCTACGGTAGTTTCCAACATTGACGTTGCATTGTCCGTTTTTGTGCGTTTGGTTGGTTCGGAATGAAAGCAGCCCTTGCGCCTGCGGAGAGAAATACTAACTAGTCCATTTTACATCGAAGCTTGGATCATTTTTGGAGCTCCCGCGCGATCAGACGATCCAACCCCAGACAACTTTTACCACACTATTTACTACGAACCGTACACCCGAAAACATGGCTGATTCGGACGAGGAATATGTCGGATCTGGCTCGGAGGATGAGATCGATGCCCACATGGTATCGAGTGGTGCTGGAACACGCTCTGCCCGGAAGAAGCAGCGCGGAGGTGCCACTTTTGAGGTCTCGAGGACTTGGGAATCCGTCATTGAGGGTGCAGATGGTACGATTAGCTCGACGGTAGAAGGACTATTAGAAGCTGGAAAAAGGAAGAGGTATTCACATTTTGTTGCGCCGATATCGATATCGAGGCTAACATCATCTCTCGCTAGATTACTCCGCGACACCACGCCTTTACAACGAGGAATCATTCGTCATCTCATCCTAGTCCTCGACCTTTCGCAGTCGATGGCGGAGAAGGATATCCGGCCAACTCGCTATCTGCTAGCTTTACGATACGCCCAGGAGTTCGTTATTGAATTCTTCGAACAAAATCCTATATCACAACTGGGAGTTATTGGCATGAGGGATGGCCTGGCCGTACGAATAAGTGACATGAGCGGAAACCCTACGGACCATATAACCGCAATACACGCGTTGAGGCCAGACGAACCGAAGGGACTTCCTAGCTTGCAAAATGCTTTGGAGATGGCTAGAGGTGCACTTTTGTAAGTTTCTCATTTCTCCGAGGCTCGCTCTTTGGACCTTGAGCTTACATTCACAGTCATACGCCCAGTCACGGCACTCGGGAAGTGCTAATAGTCTTTGGATCACTTCTCTCTTCCGACCCTGGGGACATACATCAGACTCTAAAGTCCCTCGTTGCAGACAAAATCCGCGTGGGCATCGTTGGGTTGGCTGCACAAGTCGCAATATGTCGCGAGCTATGCGCAAAAACAAACGGCGGAGACGACTCTGTATACGGGGTAGCTCTCAACGAGCAACACTTCAGGGAATTGATGATGGAAGTTACGATCCCTCCAGCAGCATATTCTTACAGAAAATCGAGCAGTGCTCTCCTGATGATGGGATTCCCGTCGCGAACGGTGGAATCCTTTCCCTCTCTATGCGCCTGCCACTCGAAACCCTCCTGCGGTGGATATCTGTGCTCGCGATGTGGTAACAAAGTCTGCGGTCTCCCCGCGGAATGTCCTTCTTGCGGCCTCACATTGATTCTGTCGACTCATTTAGCCCGATCATATCATCATTTATTTCCTCTCATTAACTGGGTCGAAGTACCCTGGAAGCGAGCATTGCGCAGCACCCATTGTTTTGCCTGTGGCATCCCATTCCCGACTGTACCTCCGGCAGATCAATGGGGAGCTTCGGAGAACCAGGCGAGGGGAATGAGCGTGAGCAGTCGCTACGAGTGCTCGACTTGCCATAATCATTTCTGTATAGACTGTGATTTATTCGCTCATGAGGTCGTTCATAACTGTCCCGGTTGCCAGAGCACCAACTTGATGAAGCCTCACCATAACGGACATGTATCGTCGCCTCCAGTGGAGAGGATGGAGGGTATCACAAGCTGAGCGCGAGTGTTCGCTTCCACGTCTTAAACAATCCCACAATCTCTGTACAGCAAATTCCAACGCCAACATATCGACTACTATTCCATGGTGGCCTTGAAACCACTTCCAAGCAGGGAGAACTCGGTGCTTATGCCACTATTACGGGGATACTGGTCCCCGCGCTATGCGCCGCAGGATCTTGACATTTGCTCCGACATAGAGCGGAAAATGAAACCGCGCTCGCTACTTTGCTGCCACGAGCAGGCAGTGCCTAGTATCTGGCAACTTAAAGGCACAAAGATAAACATATCGGACTACATATCTATGGTCGCGTGCTTCGAATTGTATGGAAAGATGCCATTCAATCTATGAGGTTCTATCTTTGGATATATTAATATACATTCTATATTCCTTACATGCCATCCTATAGCTACATATTATATCTCATCAATTCTATAGCTAATCTTGAAAATATCGTCCAATCACGGTACACTTTCACATGCTTGCGGATCTTCCCCCTCATCTTTAAACTTCCCAAGGTTTCTTCCCCACAGTTCACATGAATCCGATGAACCTCCACACTTTATCTCAAATCAAACATCAACAAGAGACTTCTCATAACCAAATTTCGATATCAGACCTACAACCCACAACTCTCCCGGCTCGCTATATTACTGCGAATCCATCAGTGCTTCATAAAAATGGCCACCGAACAATCATCATCACCGTCAGTAGACACCGACATCTACAACTTCATACACGCATACGACTTCTCCTCAGACCTCGAATTCCGCAAAGGTCTCGGCACAATTCTGGGTCACTCAGAACCAGCGTCGGATGCGGAGGTCGCCAGTGATGACGATGTTGTCTTGCAGGCGAAATGTTTCTATATTTCTCGGTTCGTTCTCGATCTGCCTCAAATGGATTGGCCGTCATTTAAACTAATTTTATTCGCGAGGTTTTAAGAAAACGGAATATGAGTCCATCTCTAGATTCCAGGAATTATAAGAATTGGCTCAGTGAACATGGGCTCAGCGCAACGACAGAGACGCCAGCCGAAAGCAGCAGAACTGAAGATTCAAATACAGCAGTAGCAACATTGTCAACTCAGTCGGCATCAGTATCCACCCAAGAGGAGAAGGAAGAAAGCAAAAATGCCGAACCGGCTTATCCGTCTTCTTTCGCTCACATTGTTGAACTGATCACCAATAATCAGCCGATACCTGGAATTGAAGAGATTCCAGATACGGTCTTGGCTGGTCACGATGAACCTAGCAAAGCGGCAAAGAGGCGGAAACCTTGGGAGAAAGATGTTGGAGCTGAGGTAATTAGCAGTGAGAATCAACTCCAATGAGTTTCCATGACTACTTCCGATGACTCGCTACTTCAGATCTGATTGTTTTAATTGACTATACGTCTTTTGTATCATACATATGCGCAATAAACTGCACTAAGCCATCCACAAACGAAAAGAGTCAAGAAATCTCAAGCAGATTGTCAGAGCACATCTCAGAAAGAATGTGCTTGAAATTGACAAAGCCAACAATCACTGCTCCACTGTGAAACCCGAATCCTCCCTGTCAACCAACTCCGAGACACTTGACACATCTGATAAGATAATACATATGAAAGATATCTGTTAAAGGAAAGAAAGCAGACCGCAAAGAAATTCCATGATAAACCAAAGCCCTCGATATGCTCGCGAAGTTGAATGACGTCCTGGCTGGACCTGGGAACTTACGTATCTTCGGATATGTGCTGGTTCATAAGAAAATCGATCATCCACAAGCTGAAGTGATGCCCAATACAAAAATCGTAGGATAAAATCTTTGATGCTGGACATAACGATCGCTCTGTCTGGAATCCAACAGAAAGATGGCACGCTAGAGATTGGCAAGTCAAAGGGAACATCTTCTGTGCGTCAAACCAAATGAAAGAAGAGAGTTCGCATAAGAATCGGGTCATTAATCATGCATATCAATAAAACTGGCTGTCGTCACCCCGACAAGACGTATCGGAAATGAAAGGTGCCGAATCCTTAGCGAAACGGTGGATAGTTCTGGGCCCAGTGATTGCCACGGCCAAATCGGTTACCAGAAGTACCTGCGGCCTGCAAGCGATCATCGTTTGCCGCTGAGAATCGATTCACTTGAACGCCTGCACCGGGACCAGGTCGAGTTGCGAGAGAAGGGTTGCAGCACAACATTGCAACACGAGAACCGAACTTTGAGCCACGAAGGGAGACCATGTGCTTCCTGTAAAGGGGGTTGTCAGTGAGACTTCAAAAAGAACATGCCGATCCATAAGCCTTACCTAATATGGGTAGCCACCAATTCGCGCTGATGGGGTGCAGCATTGACCAAGATCCACTGGATCAGGTAGTTACCATACTGATCACCAGCAACTGCGTCCTGTTAGCCAAGTCGTCATCAAAATTCTGTCAGATCATCTTGACTTACTGTCGATAAGAGGCATACGAGGGCGGTCTGAGCGTCCAGTGCAAACACGCGCCAAATAACGATCCAGAAACTCCGATCCTCCAATCTTCAAGCACTTTTCGACGACTTTTGAAGCGAACTGGTCCATGCTGTAGTCTGCACACCATAGAAGTATGTGCTCGATTGCACGATTCTTGTCACGAGGGGCACCATGTTCGCAGATGTGCTGAATGCACCAATTTCCAAATTGACCATGAGAGAGAAGATCGATATTTGCCAGTACCTCTTCGATGGCGGGGCGCTGCGAATGGTCAGTAGGACAGTATGGAGTAGTATTTCAAGGGTGATTCACACCTTTTCATCTTCAACGCAATTCTCAAAGATGTTCTGTACCACCAGGCTTCCGGTTTC
The DNA here is from genome assembly GCA_023626215.1 of Talaromyces sp. PL2406. NCBI lineage: Eukaryota > Fungi > Ascomycota > Eurotiomycetes > Eurotiales > Trichocomaceae > Talaromyces > Talaromyces sp. PL2406. Next base: position 42,314 of record JAMAGL010000006.1, on the reverse strand, counting down.
TCCTAACGCCACCTCGTGCCACATTCCGCGAAGTGCTTCGTTAACTTTGGTCATGATCTGAGGCGGTTCGTTGTTCCATCTCAATTCGAAAAGCTTCTGCCAAACGTGGCATGCGTAGCGATGGATGACAGTTTCAGGAATGCGTCGCAACAATTCGTGAACCATCATAGCTTTGTGCTCTTCAGGTACACAGTCGAATGCTTTCTGGATGACATGGCAACCAAAAGCGTCCATGCTAAGACTCAAGGTATTGCCTTTGATGGAATTGGCGATTGCAATAACCTGCTCTGGGGTTCCATGCTCAAAGCAGCGCTGGACTAGGAAATTTCCGAAACGATTGACCATCAGAGGATAAGCCTGGCTCACAATTGCCTCAATGATTTCGAACTTTTGTTCCGCTGTTCCCACCTTGAGCTTTTGCTGGAGGAATATGGAAGCCTGCTGATCGCTGTTACTGACAATTTTGTCAACAATGTACTTCCAGTCACAGGAAACGTTCTTGTCAAGCAAGCGTCGATAATTGAGTGGCTCCATCGGCATAACATAGGTCGGCGAGGACCGCCCTCCAGTCTATGATTAATTAGTATGAGGGCAAGACGGCAAAATGATATGATTCATAGATACTCACAGATGCTGCTGGCCAGGGATTGGGACCTGAGCTATTGGAGGTGAACTCGGCAGCCGTAGGGGACAGAGGAGTGCCAATTGGACGCGGCTGGTACTGAGGTATGGGAATGAGTCCAACTTGCTGGTAGGCATTGAAGGTGGGACTCAGAGGAGCTTTGGCAGCGACGTTGTTTGTGACTGCGTTGTTGAATGCGGCCCATGTCGATGGCACTGGTTGGAAGTAGGCTGGTGCTCGGTTCATCTGTGAAACAGAGCGTCGTAAACCAGGACCAACGCCACCCATGTAAGAGTGTTCGCCTGCGAATCTTCCATCTAAAGCAGGAGATGGTCCCGAGAAGATCCGCTGCTGCTGAGGGACGGCTGATGCAGTCATGCCCGTGTTATTAGCTGAATGCGTCCAGGGATGAGAAGGGTCTTGCACGCCGTGAGAAGCACCATAATAGGCTTTTTCGGTGCCTTGGATGCCAAATGCCGTCTGGCTGGGCAACCCCCACAAGTTTCGGTTTGCATTGTACGCTCCGGCTGAGAAAGATTCAGAAATGTCCGAGTGAGCATCATCTTGCAACCAAATATCGTGGTCTTGGTGGAAACCCTTAGCAGAGACGTTGAACGCGGTTTGGAGATCCCGAATGTTGTGGTGGGTGGTGTCACGATCAACGAATTCAGCTTCAGATGGTGGCCCAAGGGCTTGGTCCAAAGTATGTTTGATGACGCGGGTCTCTGCCAATTCTTGCTCTTGCTGTGCAATACGCGAATTGGCTGCAATCAGTTCTCGTTGCAAACGAAGCATTTCAATTGCATCGATTCCAGATCTCTCGTTCATATTGAGATGCATGCTGGGAGCTGGAGCGGAAATCATTGTAGCTTGGTTCGTGGTAGCCCTAGCAAAGATCGACTGATCCTGGTTGCTGCTTTGAGGGGGGCTGCTGACAGAGCGTGATTCACGAGTTTGGTCCATGTTCTGCAATGGCTGCTTCTCATCGACCTTTCCAGCGATGCCTCGAGGCAAGGGTGTCTTCTTTCCAGCCGATTGCGAGTTGGAAGCTAGTTTTGCAAGTATCTTGTCCATACCAGCTTGAACAGCGTCCATCTTCTGTGAATGAAACCGTCAGCCAAGTGTGCACAAAGATGTTAAGGGCATTGACAAACCTTGCGTGAGGGCTCGTCGAGGCCGCTGGGTGAAGGTTGCTTGTTCCCAAGCTTTGAGGACATTAGAGGGCTAGGTGCGTGGCCAGTGCCGAGATGCTTGTTTCCCTGAAGACACACACACACACAGTTAATATGACATGATGAAGGAAGGCCAGAACTGAGACAGATTGACTTACTGCTATTTCTTTTCCAAATGACGGGTGGCTCATGTCGACGCCACTCTTCGAAGACTCCAGAGGATGATCGGGGCCAGACTGCAAGGGTGAACAGACTGGGAGAGTATTTGCAGACGACTGTGGCATTTTAGAAGGCCGAGATGACTTCCAAAGCTGACTTTTTCGACACGAGATTGCGTAAAGTAAGACAGAAATCAAATGACCGCCCGACAACAATAAAAAATGAATGACTGACGAAGCAGACAGAGCAGATGGTCCTTCAAAATAGGAGATGATGACAATAACAGAGGGTGTCTATGACAGAAGGGATCAAAGAGAAGAGAATAGATGACAGAAACTAGATTTTGGAAAGAAAAGGCTCATAAGCTGGAGCAAAATGGTCGATTTTGACAGAAAGAGAAGGAATGCAGTGCAAAAACAACAACGAGAGAAGGCACGAGATTTCCAAGTGCAGATCAACGAAGCATTCTCTCCAAAGATGGTGACTGCAAAGCTCTTGACGAGGCAGCAAAGAGGCGAATTGGAAGGCCCTGATCGAGGAGAAGAGAGAAAGAGAGAAAGAGGAAACGAAAAACGGGAATGAATGACTTGGGGTCAGAGGATAAAGAGTGGTGTATAGAAGGCGAGGAGGAGAGAGGGAAAGAAGGGAAGGAAGGAGAGATGGCAACACTGGCAGGTGCGCCCAGGAAGGGAAGGCGCACGCCCGGCCAAACACGGGCAATGGCCTTCATTTTACAATACAGGACGACATCTTGTCTTTTTTTTACAGTCTTATATTGCATTATCATCTGTTCCATTGTAAGCATACAGTATAGACAAGATAAACGTCTATTCACATGGATGTGCATGCCTCATCTGGTTGGCTCGACCGAACATGACACTCGATTGACTGGCTTTCAAGCTCCATCTGTTTGTCAATATTCATTACACGGTGATAACACAGTATCTACTCGGTAGGGCAGTTCGATACAGACCTGTAATACCGTCTCTCGAGGCCGTACCGCACTCTAGCTCATTGGGCCCATGTAAGTCTTCTTGGTCAAAGCAACAGTTCATTTCTTGGTGTATCACTGTACCAGTCATACTCACTTTTGCAAAAGATGGTCAATACTTGGGAGATGACCAACGATTACCGAAGTCCTGGTAATTCCTTATGCTGGAATCCATCTTGTAATTGGAGAACAAAGAGAACACATTGTCAAACTGAGCGGCGTGCGAAGATTGCCTCCATCTTAGGCACGGTGATTCCCGGCAGATGAAGCCTACTCGACGGTATAGAGCTATTCAATCGCCAACATATTCCTCGACATGAGCTCTAAAAGGCAGTGGCAGGTCATTTCTTTCTGCTAAATAGATGTAGCATGCTTAGGGCTCTTCTCACTTCAAAGAGGTTGTTATAACAGGACTTCTTGTAAGGTTTCAATCCTCCAACGCCCAATAAGGCTCCAGAAGTCTAAGACGGTCGATGTAGCCGCAATTTTCAACTCGATTGAATCTTGTCCACTGAAGTATATATATTCAATTTCACATGGACGTGTCGTGTCGTTCAGATGAGGTTACCCAGACGGTTAGACGGTGTTAGCAGAGAGTCCACGCTAAGCCGGACCTAGCTAGACTGTCAGCCGTTGGGCGAATCCAGATGCGGCGCGGTGACCTCCGTAATCCGACCGACCGACGCTACAGGCCGTTTTGGCCCAGTTTCATTTCATTCATTATTACGTGCTCAGCACCTGAAGGTATACTCATCCCATCCGTCCTTCTGCTCCTCGATGATGTTTCACTTGTCGCTTTTCCCAATTACTCCAATTCCGAATTACCACCGCTCGTTTCGACAAGTCCATATTCGTTTATTCCGGTAGTGGTTGACGATTCCCCTCCTCCTATGACCACCGTCGTCATTTCCGCTCGCTAGTCAAAGCACGTTCCGTTAAACGACTTTTTGTTGGATACGCGGCCTCACACCTGGCAAATCCGTCGAAGATCGCGCATATATCACTATATAAGGGACAGCAATCGAAGTTGGTCGGTATCTTTAGCACCATGAGCACAACGACTTTAACAGGCATTGGACGCCATCCGTCCATTCGGCATCCTTCCTCGTGGTCACAACCGCACAGGGATCCAAGTCCGCACGCGCAGAGCAGTCCGATAGACGCCTTTCCCGCATTTGTTGACGAGACACCGGAAGCCGCTACAAATGGGAAACCGCACGAGGAGCAGAATGGCCACGATCATACATGGCAACCCCGGAAAGCCGGATATAAGCCTGCGTCGAAGCATCGGCCACGCAAAAGCATCAGCGAAACGATCACGACGATTAGGAAGCGGAATGCTAGTATGAGTGCCAATGCACATGACATAGCGGAAGCCTTGAAAGCTCCAGTATCGTATAAACTGATTGTAAGAAGAAAAACCCCATGCAACATTCAACAGCACATCCTGCTCAGAACACATCGCTGACTAGGACCTAGGGTCTCTGTATTATTTGGTACATGACATCGGCCGTCACCAATACGTCCTCCAAATCCATATTGACTGCACTTCCCAAACCAGTCACGCTCACCATCATACAATTCGCCTTTGTGTCGTTTTGGTGTCTGCTCCTCACATATTGTTCGTCGCTTTTTCCCGGATTGAAGACCGCTATACCTGCGCTCCGTAATGGCATATTACCACCATCACGGGAAGTGATCATCACGGCCCTACCTCTTGCAGGATTCCAATTGCTTGGACATATACTGAGCTCAATGGCGACCTCGCAAATACCGGTCTCGCTCGTCCATACCATCAAGGGTCTTTCGCCGTTATTTACCGTTCTAGCATATCGAGTATTCTTCCGGATCAAATATGCAAGAGCGACATACTTGTCGCTGGTTCCTCTCACAATGGGAGTGATGCTGGCATGTGCCACGGGCTTCTCAACCAACTTTTTCGGAATCATCTGTGCCTTGCTTGCGGCATTGGTGTTTGTGTCCCAGAATATTTTCTCGAAGAAGCTCTTCAACGAAGCATCGCGCGCAGAAGCCGATCCTTCTTTGGGCGGACGACGCAAACTCGATAAACTTAATCTGTTATACTATTGTTCAGCGCTTGCTTTCCTCCTTACTCTACCTATTTGGTTATTCTCGGAAGGATTCTCCCTCATATCCGACTTTTTCAGCAATGGCGCAATCAGCCTCACTGAGAAAAAAAATTCTTTGGACCACGGCGCTTTGTTTCTGGAGTTTGTATTCAACGGCGTATCTCACTTTGCCCAAAATATTCTGGCGTTTGTCATTCTGTCGATGGTCTCTCCTGTCTCTTACTCGGTGGCATCGCTGATCAAGCGTGTCTTTGTTATTGTCGTGGCAATCATCTGGTTTGGTAGCTCGACGACATCCACTCAAGCAGTCGGCATAGGTCTGACTTTCTTCGGGCTATATCTCTACGACCGAAACAGCCACGACGATGTCGCCGACCAACGAGCCAATGCTGACCACTTCCGCAACCGCGACTCGCTCTTGCCTTTGAGTACAGCAACTCCCAAAAATCGAGATTCTAAGCCTTTTCATTTCCCACCTATGCCCGGAGACCGCAGTGAGCCCAGGGCCTCCATTGATGATAAAAGGGACGACCGGTCGAATTCTATCCGGCCTCGAGGGGCGAGTGTCTCTCGGAATTGGCTTCCGCCAGGCACCAAGCAAGAAACGACTTGGCAACGCGGTGATAATTAGAAATTTTTTTTTAAGGGACTATTTTTCTCCCTTTGCGATGACTTATATCGCGCCCGTCTGATGGCTACACTGTGAGATACTAGGATGTTTTCGGCGTTTTGCGTACACATATCTGTGGTTTTAATTTTCCTCCTTTCCATTTTGGGTCATGTCCTTCTTCTCTGCCCATGCATTCATACTCCATTTATCTGTCCGACTTGCATTTCTGCCATCTTCGGGCTTCTGCAAGACATGAAGTTATATTTGAAGGCAGTCAGTCTATAGCATTTATAGGTATTCATTAGAGAGCCGGGGCAATCATTGCTGCGGCTGAGTGGGACGAGGAGATACGAAGAGATACGAGTTCACAGTTCACAGTTCATACGGAGTAGATAGTCATACAACATCTTGAAATTGAATACGTCCGAAATACCAACACAGCGCGCTAACTTGATTGGGCTAGGCAGTGGGGTTCGTCATGGCCGCATTGGGAAAGCGCCTCTGCACTAGCCCAAACAGGAAATGGGAGGGATCCACGGCCAGTGCCTTAGGGCCTGAGGCAGGCTGAGAGATAGAGTCTGGAGTCGCCGAGTGGCTCCTTCCCCGTTGGACATTCTGATAGTTCCTGCTCCTGCTACTACGATTGCAATAATTCGCATGCTCCGTCCGAACCTCCAACCATCTACCATTAACAAAAGACGAATACGCTATTAATCCGTTGAAACAGGCTTCATTCGGATCTACAAATCGACCATCCTCGTACAACTTCGTTCGCAGTGCCCACCCCCCGCCGCGCGCCGCCATTTGGAGAAGGCCGACCTAGGTTCCGCTGCCCGGGTTCCTGGTCGTCAATCAGTCAATCAATCGATAGAAGCCTGCCGCAACCGCGTGTGATTGTATCAACAACGTCTCGACGTGAATCATCTCAACAACGCAACGTCCGCTCGACACGCGATTCACGGATTTGTCTTATTGTTTATTTGGGCAGTGAGCTAGCTCTCCATGGCCGCTGCGGCGCTGCCATATCACCGCAATCTCGGCTGCGTCTGGCCTCTCGCATCCGTTACTAATTGACTCGAAACGAACGATAACAAAGGACTTGTCACCTACGATACACGAATTGAACAAAGTATTTGTTTCAAAATTGCGGTTCACGAGCTGAATCTTACACTCCATCTGTGAGCAAATTGAGAATTTGGGTGGTCATAACAATCGTCAGGTCTTATCGAGAGGTAAACCATACCGGCAACTTGTTGCGACTCGAGCATTCAACCGAGAGCTAGCTGGCCAAACCCTCTCTTTATGCATTTAACAAAGACTAGTGGCGAAGAAGCAAGGCCATGTTCCATTAGAGCCTACAGACATAATCGAGGTCGTTGCAACTCACTCGTCTTCTTGTCCCTCGGCAATGTCAGCGAAATCGGTGAACCGGCGACAAACAGATATCTCTGGGCCCTCAAATAAGCAAGAAGAAGAACAAGCTCTCGTGCCTGCAGAATTAGAATCTGTCAATACCCGCCTTGGCCGACTGAAAGACGAGGTCCTTCCCTCCGCGCCATACCTCCTCACTGTTCCCACAGACGTACCTTTTCGCCTCGGAAATAGGTTCGTCAACAATTGGGCAGTGGGGAAGAAAGGCCCGTTTGCGATCGAGGAACAGCAACTCCAGTACATGACGTTTTTGATGCACCAGGACGCGGACTCTCTACTTGTTGCTGTTGGAGATTGGTCAGATAACAACGGAAGGGTCATGGCAAAACAAGATGATGAATCGTCCCGGGTTGCTACACCTACTACGCCCGCGGTGACACAGGGTGGTGCGGCAAAGAAGAAGATCAGTCTAAGCGACTACAAGACCAGGGCGAAGGGAGATTCGACAAGAGAGCACTCCGTCGACAACCGAGGACCGCCTCACGAGGACACCCGAAAGGAGAAGCGTGATACCCTACCAGTTCCTCCTTCTCGTACAATAAAGGAACGTGCCTCACATGATCGACTTACTGAAAGCGCAAACACGACCTCTCCAAGCCCTAAACGGCCATTTAAAGATTCCTCGAAGCCAGCAAGCGACGCTCCTCCACCGAAACGTGCTCGATTGACTCCGCCCGAGTCTGCAGAAGAAAAACTACCTGCAGACAAAAAGCCAAACGGCATTCCCGCTCTTCTATCCCCTACACTCCCGCCAACTTCTTCCAGTCCACGTCTACCCGAACTATTGTCTCCTACCCTACCACCTGAACTTGAGGAAGAACTTGCTCATCTAGAAGATGAGTCTCCTCTGCCTCCGAAGCGTGAAACGACCTCTGTCGCCAAAATTGAAAGCAGGAACGGAACTTCGAACATAAAAGCTCCGGCTCATGATCGAATACGTACTGAACAGAAGTCAACCAGTACACAGCCTAAAGAGGCAAGCAAAACCACTCCACTTTCTACCAGTGGGAAAATTAACCCTAGGCGCAATTCTGACCTACGATCTACGTCTCCGTACGCTCAAAAATCGCCGGTATCAAGCACTACGGCCAAAACAAAAGGAACGTCGTCTACTGCAACAGGACCCGCAGCAACCAAGAAGCTTCTAGTCAAATTGAAGTATGGGCGAGCGAACAGGAAACGGGTGGGTGCTCTACTCAAGTTTGGCGGCAAACGCAAATTATCCGACAGTCTACCTTCCAGAGCATCGAAAGAATCATTATCTGGGGACGATGGTGATCTCTCACGATCCGAATCGAAGTCCCGAGGAAGAAAACGAGAACGCTCGCCAGATGACGATCGAACAGAAGAGCATCTGCCACGAGAAACGATTGGCGCCGGCAAGACTGTACCCTCTGATAAAATTAGGACGTCAAACGCCACTTCGTTCAAATCACCATCCAGCAAGCGACCTGTTGTTTCGAAACCAGACTCTGTTGCTCCAACGCCGGTCAAGGATAGTCGACCCAGGCATCAACGTCTTGCAGATGCAGATGGGGAAGCCAGGACACCCTCAGGTGCATCGAGTGGTAAACCCCTACCACCGAAGCCAGACAAGACTGTACAGTTGTCACCTGCCAACGGCGACGTGATGAAGGCCCGAGACCAAGAAAGGAGGTCGTGGCGCGACGAGTATACAAAATACACGGGACTAGGTCGGGATTCAAAACACACCGCAGATGGATATTCAAGAGCCAGAGCCGCCAGCAGCGAAAAAGTTTCAAGCTTAGATGGGAAACTGGCGGCAGCGTCTGCTGTTGAATCAATACTTTGCTTCATTGTTGCGTTTGTGGCGAATGACCGTCACAGATCATTGGCCCGACAAATTGGTGATTCTGAGACCTGGAGGTCCATCATCCCGTATTGGCGTGTGGTGGAAAGGACTACGTCTGCTTATCCTCATCTACACGGGTTATGTCTTGTTCTTGGTGCCGTATCTCGCGATACCATAAACAGTCTAGATATGGAGCGACTCGCAATCTGTCCTCTTCCTGGCGAACAAAGCCCCGTCCCTACACCAGGCAGTGACGGAAATACAGTAACTTCTGACCGCAACAACAGTAACAGAAGCCACAACAAAAAAGAATTCTTAGAAATCCGCAGTCGTCTCCCCGAAAATCACAAGGAAGCCAATCGTCTATGGCTCGAAGGCTGTCGCGAACTTGCAGACGACGTCCTCGCCAAGGAATACCCAGAGACATGGTCAAGCAGATCCCGCAACTTCGCAGAACGAGGTCATGACAGTTTCAAAATTGGCCAATATGCTGGTGCCTTCTTTTTACCGTTTGGTCGCACAACGACGCCTATGGAAACAGTCCGGTTTGGAGTTGCATTATTACGCGAATGGTGCAGGAAGGAGAATATAGATTTCAAAGCTCGGCTGAAGCTTTGATTATGGTTATACAACGCATCGATTTTTTGTCTTTTTTGAGCGAGCGATTTCTAACGAGACAATTACTCAACTGTTATTCCCGTTTGCCGGTCCTCTTCAATATGGAAGTTTTGATATCCATACCCCCTGGTCTTTTTGTGCTCTGCGGTTTCTATTATTCATTTCTTATACCTGTATGACTTCTTTCCTTTTTATATGATACCAATTCTGGCGGGTTCCAAGTCTCTTGTCTCTTCTACTCTCTTCTCTCTTCGTCAAGAATGTGATGAATGTAATCTGAAGCGCCCCTTGAGATTTTGATGATGCTGTTTATTAATACAATATACTTTTTTGACTTCTTCTACTTAAATGATGAGAGCAGCAATAATCGAGAGTAATTGTCAAATTGTGTATCTTTCTCGTAAATTAATTCATTGACATACCTAGTGTAAATAAATCTGATATGACCTTCCTTGTCCGATCCTCCTTCTTCGTACATGCATGCAAATGATCCTTTTATCTAGTAAACTCCAGGTCGTAGAAGGAAATTGACTGAATTGAGGGAAAGAAAGACGCTTGCAAAGGGGGTGAACGCGTTGGAAGTTGGAAGTAAACAAAATCAAACCCTATTCCATCGATTCTCACCCGAAACAGCAGCAAAAACATCATCTCTAAACAGCCACTCTGCCTCTCGACAATATGTAGCTTCACGTCCCGAGTTACCGACTTCACTTGCCCAGCAGACCAATGCAGAATCCACGACGCATGCTAGAACATTCTCCATTGAACCCAGGACGCCCCAGCCGATTGTGCCTGCAATCAGGCCGATTATGTATGCGTATAGACTGCCGCGGATGGAGCTATTGCCGCCCGTCACGTCGAGGTTGCGGGCTGCTGTGACCCAGCCGCCGAATCCGAGGGCGAGGGACATTGCGAAGCGGCAGGCGTGTAGAATCATTTTTGAGAGTCGATAAGATATCAAGGAATTGGCGTTTGAGCCGCCGCGAGGTACTGATGATGGAGCGTATAAACCGCCAGTTGTGCTGAAGCTGGAGAATACTGCCATTTGTGTGAATCCACGGGCTGATTGGGCCAGCGGTTGAGAGTGGATTGCGGCATATGTCAGAGTCAGAGGGTTGACCAGAGCTGCGATAGGTGAGGGGATGAGGGAATAAGCAAATAGGGCAATGATTGAAGCAATGCGCCTATGCAAAACCAGGAGGGGGAGTTTGAGGAGTAGGACTATCAGGGAAAACAGCGATATCGGTCCGAAGAGCGTAGTTAAAGCATGAGACATTGCAGCTTTGACGATCTGGGAAGACGTTGGTGCCGGAAGCGCCAAACGGTGAAAGTACCACTGGCTCACTGTGGCTGCTGTCACAGCTCGCTGGATTCCTGCAATTACACCGAGAGACCATAGATAGACCAGAATGAAATAAGCGCCCAGCCACCAGCTACTGAAATTTATCACAAAGGAATTGTCTGAGCGGATGGATCCACCTAGGAAGATCCGCGTAAACATAATCATCCATAGCCAAGTCCATGAGACGGTAACGACGAGAATTCCCAGGCCAAGGGCAAGAAGAGCTGGATTTGAGGCTAATACCCGACATGCAAACTCCAGTATGCTGATCGCTTTTCCTGTTGAATGCCGATTTCGTACAATGGCATAAATCCAGAGTGTGGACAGGATAAAGGGGATAATTGAACCCCATCGCATAACATGATCCTGGAAAGTCTTGCCGTGCCATGAACCACGGAAACTGGAGATGAATGGATATAATGAGAAGGAATACAGAATGATCGGAACAGCAATGATCATGCCGTGGACAAGGAATCGGACATAAGACCGTAAGAGTGCGAGCCATAGAAGGGACACGAGGATAGAGACGAGGGTGTAGATGCCAAGCAGAAAGTAAGACTTGTGGATGGTGGTATAGATTGTGTCCACCAACTTCCATCTACCATCTGATGGCGGTGTGGTATGCAGCCATACGAGGAATGCCGTCGCGAATAAGCCAATGAGACATATAAGAAAAAGATGGCCCCAAAACGCATCGTGGGCAGGACGTTCCGAGCCTGGCGGTTGATCCATAGTATTGTGAATTGAGGAAGCACCCGAACTTGGTGGAGGGTCTTGGAGTAAACCTTGCTTATCACTATCTCGAACTAGCGAAGCACTGGGGCCGTCTATGTAATCACTCTGAGCTTCGGGTTGTCTGCGGAATTTCTGTATTGGGGCGTCATCGTCGTCTGCAACGTCAGAAGTAAACGAGCCTGTGGAACTAGTCGGATTATCCAGTCCAACATCTACCATCTTTCCTTTTCCGAACGGACTTCCATGGGACTCGTCATCTTCATCCCGTTCGTTAAGATCCGAAGTTGGTGGCGAGGCATTCCGGGTTCGTCTTTGAGACTGCAGCAGCCTATCATCTCTCCATGAGCTCTTGATACCTTTTTGTGTATACGGTCCGTCCTTTCCGCCCCTGTTTTGGAACGTCTGAGATTCATGATCAGCATCGTCAAGCTCTGAAGATTCTTCTAGAGGTATATTGCCGAAATTTCGGCGTGACCTCTGTAAAGCATAATAGTCTGCTATCTCGCGCTCACGCTCGTGTTCGTCATCTTCGAGAAACTCATCCGTAGCGCTAAAGAAGAGAGGTGCAGGTTGCGCAGAGGGTCGAGATGCAAAAGGGAGGTGCGGTAGTTGTGAAGAACCGGACTGGTACGGACCATTTCGGTTCAGGTAGGAACGAGAGACATTATTGTATCTGGAGAAGTTGAAGTTCGGCCTCCGATCACGCTCATTCGGGCGGTTCTCTTCGGGTCGTGTGGTAAGGCGTGATTGAGACTGAGCTAGGAAACGAGACGCATCTGTGGAAATGTCAGACCTAGTTTTCTCTCGCAGCTAGAGGACCATAAACGTACATTCAGAGAACATGGTCTCGTTTATTCAGATGGGGAGTCGTGTGCTCGGAGATAAGAGCGTTGCGGTGTAGCCTGCAACTGCTGGGCGATAAGAGTTAGTCAAACAGATATCTGTCGGAAGCGAAAGTGAGGAGATTTAAAAACAGAGTCGGACCTTATGAAATGAAGAGACAGGATGATAAGCATCCAGGCGTTGTTGGAGCAGGTCAGTCAGTCAGCATTGACGTGTGAGGGAAGACGAAGGATGACATGCGTCATGTGAGAGGCCGATAACTAATCCAGAGATAACGCTAGACGCTGCCACTTTCCCGCAAACATCTCCTGCGCTGCGATGCTGCCTTATTAACCATTTCCTATTACTGGTGTACACATGCTAGGCTGGACAGTTTCTACACCGAACAAGTTTATGCTGGAGGTTCTAGGAGTTAGCCATGGTGGATAAATTGTCGAATGTACGTATTTCGGTATCTCTCCGTATACAGCGGCGGAAATACATATATTGCTGTCCTTATCACCATGTGCCATCGTTGCAAGCTTCGAGCAAACACCTGATAAACAATCATACTTCAACCAAAGAAAAGGCATCTAAAAACAGGGCACTGAATCGAAGGACAGGCCTAAATGTTGAGTAGCAATCTGTGGAGTCAATGAAATTCAATATAGTGTCACGTGAGTGGTTCGACACCTGCAGGTAGAGCTGCCTGGAATTGTTTACCTTCTTCGCCCAATATAATCTGTAGCAAAAGCACATGTTTCAGCCTATTCTCACCAAGGAGCCTGTTATATAAGTACAGCGTGTTGCAGGTATTGGAATATATAACCCGCAATTGCCTCGAAGCTTCCGAGGGATCTTTCCACCTTTCCTCTATCGACGTCACTTTGCCGCTCTACAAGACATGACCTCATGAGAAACAATTCCAAGACAAATCTCTACGACAAAGTACACAGAAAGCGAACCAGTCTCCATCAATAGATCGTATTTGACAACACCCAGCAAGCATATCGTCAAATGTCACTGCCATGGGACTACATAGCGAAGCTCGTCTGCATCGGTGATTCGGGAACGGGCAAGTCCAGCGTAGGTCAACCATTGTACCTTGCGCAAGTTATGTACAGGTATGGCTAATTTTTTTTTTTGCGATAGTTGTCTATACGACTTTGCGAAGGGCGATTCTCGCCAACCCACGACGTGACCATCGGCGTCGAATTCGGCTCGCGCGTTGTCCCTGTCGGCCCTCCAGCATCGAATAATCTCGACATCGATGGCGACAATATTACTAGCAAACCATCGCAGTTACCACCCACCCCCAATGGCACCGCAGAAAAGAATGGCTCAACACAAAAGAAAATGAAACTATCTCTATGGGACACCGCAGGTCAAGAAACCTACAAGTCCGTCACCCGATCATACTTCCGCGGCGCATCCGGCGCCCTATTAGTATTCGACATCACTCGTCCGTCGACATTCGCCTCAGTGACCGGCTGGCTCCAGGATCTCCGCCAAATAGCCGAGGAAGGCATCGTCGTTGTCTTGGTAGGCAACAAATGCGATCTCGCAAGCGATGAGAAAGCCGCCGACAGCAACAACGAAGAAGGACAGAGCAAAAACCAGAGAAGAGTTACCCGCCAAGAAGCAGAGGAATGGTGTCGACAAAACAATGTAATCCGCTACATCGAGACGAGCGCAAAATCAGGCGAAGGCGTCGAACGCGCGTTTCTCGAAGTTGCGGAGAGGATATATCGGAATATTGAAGCTGGGAGGTATGATTTGAATGATCGCCGAAGTGGCGTGAAGGGTTATGGTGCGTCAAATGGTGGCATGAGTACCATGCCGCCGAGGACGATTACGTTGGGACTGAACGATGCTATGGATCGAGGTGGGAAGGGTTGGAGTGGTGGGTGTTGCTAATTGCACATATCTATCGCTCACTGGCCCTTTTACCCGTTTTTAATTATTCGTATGTGTATTATTTGATACCCTTTTTCAACTCTAGGACATAGGAGGAATCGGTTTGCTTATTGATATGGAATGTATTGTACTTAGGTTGTAATCATAATTCAACATATATGCTATATGGTACTTGAATTTTGAATGAAAATATAGTATAGAATTAGTCATGATTTTATCTACATATACAGAGATTCAGCTCAAGCAAATAATGTGCCCAATCGCAATTAGCTAATAGCTTTCCAAATATCGAGTCATGAAACCAACAAGGCATAAGGCTGTCTAAAATACAAGAGAAGAATCATCCCAACCAAAGAGAAGAGAGCCAGAGAGAGAACGAAGGGGTAGAGAGAGTGTGTGTATGTGAGTGTGAAGTTACAGCAAGCTTCCAAACTTTATGACATCAGCCTAATCGCTAATGCGCCATGTGCTAAGCCACTTCAAGTATTCCCACTGTCTGTTTGGTCCCTGCATACCGAAAACAATGTCCTTGAAGACGACGAACAGAGCAATTATAGCAATATAGAGGGGTATATAGATAGCCCATTGTACCTTGGTGTTGAGTTTTCGGGTAACCCAGTCAACGCAGAATCCGGCTGTCAAGATAGCGAAGTAGAGCGCAGGGTAGTAATGATGAACGTATGTAACACGAGCCATAACGACGAATGGAAGGTAGTGGAGGACCCAGCCGATCACGGGGTAGATACCAGCGTAGTGGATTTGATCGATTTCACTGGGACTGAGATCCACGTAACCACGCTGCCAACGGATGAGGTACCAAGCGAAGATCAGGCCGAAACCCAAGAGACTGGCAGTGCTTCCCCAGTAAACGAGGGGGTTTCCTAGTAGGAAGTACTTCACGATATTGTCGTCCCAAGAGCACATTCTCAAGCCGACATGCAAAAGTGGCCATTGCCAGAACTTGGAAGCCAAATCATCCTGTTTATCGGGATCAGGGACAAGTGCATTGTTCGATGTCATCATGGCAACATTCAAGTGAATGAAGTCCTTGAAGAAGGGGGACTTGTAGGAACCTGGATCTCCAGGGGGAACTAAGAAAACTAAGTTAGCAATCTTATACCATTGTTTGATGTCCAAATACTTACGTCTCTCGTTAACATGTGTTTCAACATTCCAGTGCGTGTAAACATCGCGCGGCTTGTTTTCTTTGACGCAAGTTGTTTCAATCTGTTTGAAACCCCACTGAGGTAAATTGACAGTTCCGGCTCTCAAATAACAACCAAGAGCTTCATGGCGGAGTCGGAAGGCGGTTGTAAGGGTGCGGATCTTGCTCTTGTCTCTAGATGCGGCATCAGAGACAACTTCAATCTTCCAGTGATCTTTCTCATCGCCAATAGTGGTATTGCCATAACAGGACACTTCCCAGTCAGACTTGGTAATAGGGGCCGCAACGCTGTGTGAGTGTAGGTTACGACCTGTTTGAGCGTGAATCAGACGGATAACATCTCCATCGCCCAAGAATCTCAAGGGTGACTCAGGGTCGTATTCCTGCTGGTACCGATTTGGGTACATGAACCAATCATTGTTGGCATCTTTATGATGGTAGCAGGTCACTTGCTGTTGGGTCGATCCTTCAGGGTAGGTTTGTACGTGAGAGTGAAGAAGTCCTCCGCCGTACCCCATGTTCTTCAAAGTAACCTTGGAGCCAATGGCCACTTCAAGGGGACTGTCCCGGCCAACCTCAGTTCCTTTGAGGTTGGCCTGGAAGAGAGAACTCATTTGAGCATCTCCGGGTCCAGTGTTTTCGAGAATCAAGAAATGGAGATAGAAGGAGAACATATAGACCAGGAGTGGCACAATGATCAGGCAGACCACTCGCGCAACAACATGACGAGCTAGCGTGGTCTTCAGAAAAAGTCAGCTTGACTGTCTTATAGCTACTCGGCTAGAGTACTTACCACAGGCATCTTGACGTCACCAAATTTGTTCCAAAGATCTTCGGCAGTGTGAAGACCAACGAGAGCGGTGCAGAAGAGACCCACAAGCTTGATACTGCAGACACAGCCGATACTAACGCCTGTGAGGAAAAGCCATGCAAACCACTCGACGGAGAAGCTCTGGTTTCGTAACCGATGGAACCGGGCCCAGCAGAGGACGGTGGTGAAGGTGAAGCAGAGAAGCATTGAATCGAGAAGAATGAATCTGGAAATAGTCGCGTACGAGTTTTCGAATAGAACCATCAGCGTGACCAGCCAGACAGTTGGTCGACGAAAGTTCAATTCACGAGCTGTGTAGTAGGCGAGGGGGACGCAGACAGCACCGAAGAAGGCATTGAACACTCGCATAAAGGTATAGTTGACATCTTCGGGGTATTGCTCTCCTGATTTGAACTCGAACGAACCGTTGTATCCAGCCAAGTAACCAGACAGACCAACGAGGATTTTGCCGAGGGGTGGGTGGACATCGAAGTAGAATTCACGCTTGAGATAATGAGAACCGAATTTTCCGAAGCTGTAGTAAGTTATAATTAACATGGTGCATACTGTCTGCGATTACAGATGGTATACATACTGAGCCTCATCCCACGTAACAATATTGGACAACCCAATACGATACATACGAGTGAAGAACGAAAGTGCCGTGAAGATTATAGGAGCAATGACGAATTCCCATTCATCAAGAACATCAAGGAATGAGTTTTTCTGCCACGCAGCCGTTAGTATCATACTACAGGTTGGCTGAAGCATCAATACACACCTTCGCAACTCCTTTAGTGTCCGAAATGGAAATAGTTGGGACATTGTCACCCTTCGTGGCTTCTCCCACGTTCCTACGTCGAATTTCTGGTTTTTGATCCCTTCCGGACGCAAATGCCAAATTGGAAGCCATCGCTGGCGATGCTTCTCAATCGAGAAGCTAAGGAATTATCGTTACGAACGATCTCGGTTTTGATCGTACGGTTTGAGCTCAAAACGGAATGTCGAACTGAGATCAATTGGATGAATCGGACACAAAACTCATCCCTGTGATAGGTAGACGAAGATTTGGAGGCCGAAGGAGGTAGAGTAAACGTTGTTGTTGTTACGTCGTCAGAGCCCACCTATGGAACGAACGAAACAGGAGAGGTGGTCAAAACAATGTCGCAACCAATAAACAGATCGCGAGGTGGTCGAAGAGAAGGGAGATCAAAATAATAAACAAAAAGAATTAAAACGAAGGAAGAATCGAATCAATCAACTCGGGGGTCGAAGAAGAAGAAGAATTAATTGGAGAGAAGATAGAAGAAGCGAAGTAGAAGAAGGAAGGATCATCGCAAGTTGTCCACTTCCCAAAATCCTTAGCTCCGTGACAGGAGCTATTTTAAGCGGCGGACCCTTATCGGCTTACGTACTCACATGGTAAATAACTAGGTTAGTTAACCAACTAACTAGTTAACTATTTACTAGGTTGAAACAAAACATTGACAGAACGATTAATCGTAGCAACCTTCTATTGGGTATACAGCTGAAACTACCTACGTACACATATATATACAACATCAGGGATATCCAACTTCACGCAAGTGGACGATAAGTATGTAGCCAGATGAATGTGAGCATGCCTCGACCGTAACACAAAATGCTTGTCATGCTCAACGATATGGAGGCGGATGGGAGGGTACCTGCGTGAACTAAGAGTCTATAGATATGTAGATCATCATTAAGATAAACCGAGATGTACTGGGGAAAAAAAAGAACAAGGCAAGGCAAGGAAGAGAAGGGAAGGCAAAAAGAAGAAACTTAGAAGTAAGTAAGCGCAGAAAAATTGAAACGGAAACAGATAGATGGAAGTTTTAACCTTGCAAAGTAGCAAATATCCTTTTATAGCCAGCAAAGAATATAATTGAAAGCATATAATAGAATTTTCAGCTCTCTTCATCCTGGTCAACACGGCGATATTGACTGTTCTTTGCTGGGTCTCTGTTTCGGCTAAGCATGTTTGATATCCAGCCGCCGAATCCTTGGGACTCGCCGCGTTGATCGACGCTGCTGGGCTTTCCGTTGTTATCTTGGCCAATAGCAGGAGGGTCGATGCTGAGCCCTGGAATGGCGTTGTCGGCAGTGAAGTGCCCATGCTGGCGATGAAGATCGAGCGAAGGAACAGGTGAGTTGATGCCAATCAAAGAATCGCGCTCTCCTTGTGTTACAGGCGTTGGCATCGCAGTCGTGGCGTCGCCGAATAGTACATTCATATCCTCCAAGCGAACACCGCTTGTTTCAGGATACAAGAAATAAACTGATAAATGTCAATACTTTTCTCAATCTCCATGTTCGAAAACTGGAAGAACATACCCAGAACAAAACTGCATGCACAGAAGAAAGCATGGATGAGGTATAGGCGCCATTTGATCAACTCTTGCAGAACAGGAGTTACTTCTCCAACTAAGAAATTGAACGCCCAGTTTGCTGCCGTACTCAAACTAGCTCCTTTGGCACGAATGCTCAAGGGTAGGATTTCGGGAGGATAGAGCCATGGGATCGGCCCCCAAGACGCTCCAAAAGCAGCATTGTAGACCATAACGCAAATAACGGTGAGATTTGGTGTGGCCGGCACGTCGATCAGAAGGAAATAGGACATGAGACTCAGCGAGACCATCATAGCCACTGCTCCGGACAGCAAAATTGGACGTCGGCCCCAGCCATCAACAAGATACCAAGGAGGAATGGTAGATGCCAAGTAGGTGAGGGCATTGATACCAGTCATGAGAATAGCCGATCGCCCAGGCCACCCAGCAGACTCGAAGACGAGCGGAGCATAATATGAGATAACATTAATACCGTTCAATTGAGCCATGGCTTGGGCAGACATGGCAATAAGAACACGTTTATAGTATCGTCGAAACATGTCCGCATACGACCTCTCGCCTTCCTGTCGCTGGGTAAGAACGTTGAATTTGATGTCCCGGTACTCTTGTCGTGCTAACTCGTTGTGAATGTCTCCGCCACCGTATAGATTGGCGATGACAATAAGGCCTTCTTCATCATGATCATTGTCCAGTAGCCACCTAAAGCAATGAGGTTAGAATTGGTTCCAAGTCAGCAGGATAAAGCAAACATTATTACCTAGGAGATTCGGGAATGAGAAGACTGCCAGCTGCAAGGAGACCACCCATTACGCACTGGAGCAGTAATGGGAGACGCCATGAATAGTTGCTTTCGATGTAACTGCAAAAGTAGTCGACCCATACACTTGCAGCATATCCAAGAATATTGCCGGTAAACTCGATACAGGCGAGTTTTCCACGATTATGCGGGGGACCTGTCCCTAATAAGCAACTGCAATAGAATGACTAACGAGAAACGACGTACTGATTTCGGACTGGAACACTGGGACAATAGTAGAGAGAGCACCAACTCCCAATCCAGCAATAATTCGTCCCAGCATCATCATAGAAAGACTTGTAGCAAATGTCTGCAAGGCTCCTCCAACGAGGAAAATCAAAGACCCATATAAGATTGTTCGCCTGCGTCCGATTATATCTCCGATCTTGCCGACCAGTAACGATGCAATAAGAGCGCCAATTTCGAGAATCGCAACGACTGTACCGATCTCCGCTTTCGAAGGTTGATTGAAGTAGTCTCTAAAGTACCAGCCGCTTTGAAAGAGTTAGTCACAAGCCTTTCAAAAGAGTTGAGCTTCGGTCACTTACGTTATGATACCAGACATAACACCTTGGTCATAACCAAACAGAAACACACCAAGTGATACAAATACACTTGTGAAGTACCTAAACGAGCATTGTCAGTGGTTATGAACTCTCAAGACTGGCAATTGATCCCACATACAAGAGTGGTTTGCCCACTAGCCCTTTGGTACGGGCTGTTGAGAAGTCGTTCGGCGACATGATGGTTGCTAGTATGCACTGTGCTCGGGACACACGTCGATGGGTGATATTCGGTATGTCGATAGCTTCCTTATCTATGTCGCCTTTCAATAACGTTTCATCGCCGTAATGGACTCTCCTCGTGCGCGACCGGGGCTCCTGTCCCCTGTCGTCTTCAGACTTCCGGAGCCTGATCCGAAGAGGATCCTCTTCACTGGCGAGCTGCTCTGCTAAGTCGCCCGTATCACTCCAGATTGAGAAGTCGGAAGCTTGTGAATTGGAAGAAAAAGAGGCTCGTCGGTTACCGTCACCGTGTCTAGGCTTTTCTGAATCGAATCCCAGTCCCGAATTCGAATGCTCGGCGGAATCTCTAGAATGTGAATGGAGAGGTTGAAGAGGTATCGCCGGAGTAGAGGACCCCTTTTCCTTTGGCGAAGAAATGATGGCGGTTTAGCAGCGGGCTGAGTCGATATCAGCCCTTTCTAGGAGAAGAAAAGAGGGGAAGAAACGAAAGACAAGATGGAAGAAGCTAGGCACGTAGTGTACCCAGAAAAAGCCACGAGGGGACTCCGGGAAGGTTTGAGGGCTCGGAAGACAGTGATGTGTCGTCACAGGGACTGGTGGAGCAGTAGTTAATTCCACGGTTCTTTTTCCGACGAGGAATGCTATGCCGCTGGTGCAGGGTTAGTAGGTTGTAAAGAGCGTAGTTTCACCGCCTCAGGCACTTGTGATACCGACAGATGCAAGGAGCAGGTGACCAGTTTTGCTGTGTCGAGTGTGTATGTACGTACTGGAGACTCGAGAACGGATCGAGAGAAATGCCACAATATCCAGTTGATCCACTGGCTAATCCCAATAAATACTAAGAGTGTCCCGAGTGAACGCGGATTGGGGGAAATGGAGAATGGGCGCGGTAGAGTGGAGATGGACGAAATGGGCTCTGATAGGACACGGCCTACGACAGGCGGCAGTGGCACTGTACAGTTGTCGATTAAGCGGGGACGATACAGTCGGTCAGGCAGGACAACGCGACAGACAGTTCAGCAGAGAACTAGAGACGAGAAAGGTAGTAAGAATTCAGGAAAGAGATGAGGCAGTCCCAGCTCTCCCCAGAGACTCGAGCAAAGTCACGTTCACGGATCGGCCCCGTCTTTCTCCAGATGGGGAACAGCGCGCCGTGCTAGACTGCCGAATCGGGGAAAGCGCGGTGAGCCACTAGATCATTGTACATCGCTAGTTCTTCTCCATACTTTCTGTGCCTCGAGGTACTTTAGAGTACTTCTTTCTTACTACATACGTAGTACGATTCGTGCACACTCCGAAGATACTTCTGATGGTTGCAGATCTTCTTAGCAGCGTCGATGAACTGCGTCGTGCCCAATCACACACCTCCAGCGTGACTTCATGGTCTGGCACCTATCTGCGTATCGCTCCTTGAGGAAAGATGTTCCCTTGGCTGTCCGTCCCATGAATGGCTGCATTTTTACTCCATTAGTCATAGGCTGGCCTTGTGATATGGGAGTTCTGGTTCATAAAGACTTTTTCCATAATTTGACTATATACATGGCGATTTGACAAAAATCACAGAGCCGTTACAAGGTATCACCAGGTAAAACAGCCCGTCTATTATATACCGAATATGTGCAGATGATGCTGTTCGTGAAATGCATAGCATGCTAAAAACCCAAAACCTGGGGGCCCTAACCCTAATTGGTCAAGAGGATATCAAAGCCGTCCTTCTCTATAAGCACCGTGTCAGCCGCAGTGGCATATTTCCTCCGCATAAGCTCGAAAATCACAAGACCGGCACTAGTACTAGGCACCTGACGGATGCTGCTTCGGAAAAAGCCTCTGTATAGCCATCGTATCCAGCCTCCGCTTCTGCTGGCCCTCTTCTGACATCGCTTGAAAGTCTCTTGGTAGGCGTGATAGTAGTGTTTCAGCATTTGCGGGCGTGAGTGACGCAGTGAAGCCTGATGATCCAGGTATTCCAAACGGCCGTAATGTAAATTTTGGATGATTCCAAGAGGATAAGAAATGACCTGTTGCGAAAGAGACGCAGCAATCCCTGCGCCTAGCAGGAAACAAGGTTCAAGAGCGTAGTGCGGTTTGATGGTTGTTTTCTTGTATTCTTGAAGAGCTGCAATTCTCGAAGGGTCTTTTCGCTGCAGACTTCCATAATACCAGATAATATAGGAGTAATATGCCTGCGATTTCACATATTCAAAGGAAGTGAAAAAGACGGCATATCCGAAAGAGTCGCGCATAAGTGAGAGCGACCATCCTGCAAATATTCCACGGACGCCAATTTCGCTCAATTTCTTCCATCCATATTCCCACATATTCTGATATTGTCCTTCGAGTACACCGCTTGTGCGTAATCGAACTTGGAGGGCATCAAGGGGTGCGGCAATCAGTGACTGTACCGCTCCTGCTGAGAAACCTGCTGCAAAGGTGCTAGCAGGAGGTGCTGGCGGATAGATCCTGCCTTTTCCTTCCTTCGCCGGGGCATGAAGGGCACCTAAAGCTTGTAGATAGGATGTGTATAAAATAGCGCCGACACTTGCATGTCCATTTTAGTTTTCCGAAATATTAAAGGCAAGGAGCTGGGGCAACTAACGTGGTGTTGGCAAGTAGAGGTGGAAGTACTTGGTTTGGCAAGAACCTCCAGCCATGAACGCGCACAGCGTGGGCGATCAAGCCGGGGGTAGTTGTATGAAGCGACCATTTATTTTCTTGTATTCGAGGGTTTATCGCTCGGGGAAAGGCCTGCGGGCAAGATCATTTATGAGCCAACGGTTTGGCACGAAAGGAAATGCAGTGAGGTTTTATACCATATAACTATTGATATCTGTTAACGGCTACTATACACACACTAATATTGCTTGCAATCTTACTCAACACGAGTGCGAAAAAACGCTTTGACAGGCGCTCGAAAGTAAAAGGCTATAAGCTGTGCACTGAGGGCACGAGTGCCTGCTGCAGACGCTCCGGTCGCAGCATTAGAGCGAGGATTTTGTCGGAAGCTGTCGCTATCTAAATCTGGCATCTCAGCAACTCTTGAGTTGACTGAGGAAGCCATCTCTTAATCACGATCCAGTCGAGCTCGTATGAGGGCGAAATCGGTCGCTTTGTATACTCGCTGCATAATGTACACTGGCGCAAGATCGATCTATGTGGTGAAAAATGCGTGATCCGAGATCAGAATATCATGGCGAGTGAAGTAAGCGACAAAGTCATCTATGTATCGAAAAGAGCGCCTCGTAACTTGTAGTCAGTTGAAATGAACATAATGATAGTGATAATTCGATATCATTTTCAAGAAAGCAAAGTGAAATGTTTGCTGTGTTTGTCTGCTGGAGCGTTCTCCGCGGCGCTAAACCATATTTGGTATGATTGAACGCGCCTCGCGTCTGCAGGCGTTCAACTTTCCAACCTCAAAAAGTCGATTCTTTGCGACATCACTTCATCCTTCGAATCTGAAGGACACTCTTTCAGATATCCGCCATTTCCATCAAATATATTGCCGTTTTGATAACTTTTCGAATACATCGATCGTATACCTATCAACTTGCGCTTTCGTCTCGTCGGTCTCGCTCAACATGGCGGAGGATATCGTCATAGACAAGACGCTCTTCTTCGATCGCTTGTCGACCTTTTACAATGCGTGGAAAGCAGATAAACGATCGGGAGCTGGTGTCTTCGGCGGAGTGGGGTCTATCGTCATTTTGATGGGGAAAACAGATGAGGCAAATGCTTTTCAGAAAGCTAATGCGATGCACGTAAGTCTCGCAAAATCTCCATCTCACTTCCTGACACGCGACTGATAACCATTCTGAATAGTTTTGGCTGCTCGGTTATGAGTTCCCCGCCACTCTTTTTGTGTTCACTTTGGACACGATGTATATCGTGACTACTGCAAAAAAGGGTACGAAAAGCCTTTCACAATAATCTGCTGATCTATCGATTACTGATATGCGGAAAATCAGCGAAACATTTGGAACCTCTCAAGGGAGGCAAGATTCCAGTCGAGATTTTAGTCACATCAAAAGATCCTGCAGACAAGGCGAAGGCCTTCTCGAAATGCGTAGAAGTCATCAAGGCCGCAGGAGTAAGAAGCTCTACATGCAACAATCATCTACCGATTCTCGATGCTAATTTTTTTTCTTCAAAAATAGAAGAAAGTCGGAGCTCTACCTAAAGACACCGCCCAGGGCCCTTTCGCTGATGAATGGAAACGTGCTTTTGCGGACGATTTGAAAGATGCGGAGGAAGTTGATATCTCTCCTGCTCTTTCTGCAGCAGCATTTTCAATCAAGGGACAAGAAGAACTGGTATTTTTCACTTTTTCAATCTTCCAAAAAGTTATACTCAGCTCTAACAATCTTTGACTAGGTGTCGATGCGCAACGCAGCCAGGGCCTGCAGTGGTCTCATGTCCGAGTATTTCGTCGATGATATGTCACAGCTTCTAGATGAGGGTAAAAAAATCACCCACAAAGCTTTGGCCGCGAGAATTGATGCTAAGATTGACGACTCTAAATTCTTCAATAAGTTGGCAAAACTTCCGCCAGGATTTGATCCTCAACAGATTGACTGGGCCTATGGACCAGTGGTTCAGAGTGGAGGCAACTACGATTTGCGTTTGAATGCGACCGCAAACTCAGATGAGCTCCATGCTGGCATCATCATTGCGGGCTTTGGCATAAGATACAAGACATATAGCGCCATCATCGCACGTACATACTTAGTGGACCCAACAAAGGCTCAGGAGACGAATTACGGTTTCCTTTTGAACGTCTACGATGCAGTTATCAAAGATATCCGGGATGGCGTGGCAGCCAAGGACTTGTACAACAAGGCCATTGGTATGGTCCGTGCTAAACGACCTGATCTAGAGAATCACTTTGTCAAGAATGTCGGTGCTGGCATTGGAATTGAACTGAAAGATTCCAATATGATCCTCAACGGAAAGAACACCCGAACTTTAAAGAGTGGCATGACTCTTTATATTTCTATCGGCTTGACAGATGTCCGGGACTCCGACTCCAAAGACAAAAAGAAGTCCGTTTACTCTATGGTCATAACCGATACCGTGCGTGTTAGTGAGACAGGCGCCCATGTTTTCACTAAAGATGCAGGTATTGATATGGACTCGGTCTCCTTCTACTTTGGTGATGAGGAGGAGCCTCAGAAAGCTACAAAGGAGAAGGCCGATGTTCGTTCCAGCGCCATCGCCAGCAAAAATATCACAAAAACCAAGCTGCGTGCTGAGCGGCCGACTCAAATTAATGAAGGCGCTGAAGCACGTCGCCGAGAGCATCAAAAGGAACTCGCTTCCAAGAAGATGAAGGAGGGTTTGGAGAGATTCGCCGGCACTACTGGCGATGGTAACGGTGAAGCTCAAAAGAAATTCAAGCGTTTCGAGTCCTATAAACGTGATAACCAGCTACCTTCTAGTGTGAAGGATTTGACCGTACACGTTGACCACAAAGCTTCTACGGTTATCGTGCCAATTATGGGTCGACCTGTGCCATTCCATATCAACACCATCAAGAACGCCAGCAAAAGCGATGAAGGTGAATACGCCTATCTGCGAATCAACTTCCTCTCTCCCGGTCAAGGTGTTGGACGAAAAGATGATCAGCCATTCGAAGACCCATCTGCCAACTTCGTTCGAAACTTGACCCTCCGGTCAAAAGATAATGATAGGTTTGCCCGCATTGCTCAGGACATTACTGAGCTTCGAAAGAATGCGTTGCGTAGAGAGCAGGAGCGCAAGGAGATGGAAGATGTGGTGGAACAAGACAAGCTCGTGGAAATTCGCAGTATGTTTACCTACTTCTTGAACTAATCGAAATGTTGCGACGTACTAACCAAGTTGAAAAGACCGACGACCTGTGAAGCTACCCGATGTCTACCTTCGCCCACCCTTGGACGGAAAGCGGGTTCCTGGAGAGGTGGAAATCCATCAGAACGGTCTACGATACCAGTCACCACTGCGAAACGAACATGTCGATGTTCTATTCAGCAATGTCAAACACTTGTTTTTCCAGCCATGTGCGCATGAATTGATTGTGATCATCCATGTGCATCTCAAGACCCCGATCCTGATCGGTAAGAGAAAGACCAAGGACGTCCAATTCATCCGAGAGGCCACGGAAATGCAGTTCGATGAGACCGGTAATCGTCGCCGCAAGCATCGCTATGGAGACGAGGAGGAGTTCGAGGCAGAACAGGAAGAGAGACGACGCCGAGCAGCTCTGGATAGAGAGTTCAAAGCCTTTGCCGAGAAGATTTCAGATGCTGGTAAAGATGAAGGCGTTGACGTGGATATTCCATTTCGAGAAATTGGGTTTAGTGGTGTGCCGAACAGATCTAACGTTTTGATTCAACCGACTACGGACGCTATCGTTCAGTTGACTGAGCCACCCTTCCTAGTGGTTACTTTGAATGAGATTGAAGTTGCTCATTTGGAGCGTGTACAAGTGAGTCATTATTCTTTCGTCGGTCCAAGACCTGTACTAATCAAAACCATCTAGTTCGGTCTGAAAAACTTCGATCTTGTCTTTGTCCTGAAGGACTTCAACCGGCCACCGATCCATATCAATACTATTCCAGTCGAATCACTGGAAGGTGTCAAGGATTGGCTCGACTCGGTAGATATTCCATTCACCGAAGGACCTCTCAACTTGAACTGGAGCACCATCATGAAGACGGTTGCTGCTGACCCTTACGGCTTCTTCGCCGAAGGAGGTTGGTCATTCTTGGCTGCTGAATCTGACTCTGAGGATTCCGAGTCAGAGGAAGAGTCTGCCTTTGAACTTTCTGAGTCCGAATTGAACGCGACGGAAGAGAGTTCGGAGGATGACAGTGACTTTGATGACGATGCTAGTGCTGAAGCCAGTGATGAGGATCTCAGTGCTGATGAAGAGAGCGGTGAGGACTGGGATGAGTTGGAGAAGCAGGCAAAGAAGAAGGATAGGGAAAGCGGACTCGACGAGGAGCGCAGCAAGAAGCGTAAGCGTTAAGCACTTTTTTGGGGTGGTCACGTCACACTGGCCAGTTGTTTCATTTTTACTTCTTCGAAATATGTCTTATAGTTGGTTAGTTTGTGGTGGCGAGTGGCTTTCTTGAATTCATTCGTTCAGTGCAGTGTACTTGGAAACTCGAAAGTTGGTCAAAGACTTGAATACGACGAGGATTTCTATGCTGTGATTCAGCTTTCTACCTACAAGTATGACTAACCCTATATAAAACCAAGTAACTATTATTACGCCAGACACCGTACCCATACAAGACAACTACCTGTGTAAATGCGTAGTAGATGATTACTTCCCTTCCCTCATCGTCGCCCACATACTCCTCATCCTCATCGCCTGCTCCTTCGTAAAGCTCTGGTAACAATCATCCGACGAATAATCCATAAAATTCCAAATGGGATCCATTCCCGGCAAGTCCGGACACGAGTCCTTCGAGGCAGGACATCCCTCCGTTGGCGTTGATTGCTGCGGCGTATCAGAGATGTAATCCCCATCTGCACCCGTAGAGCAAGTCTGATCTTGAAACGTGTGTAGCAACCCGTGCCAATGACCAACTTCGTGGACTGTGGTGCCGCCGCGATTGTAATGCTCGATTGAGCCGCCGGGCATCGTGGAGGCGAGGATGTTGCAGCCATCGTTGAAGTAATCATCGATAGAGCTGGTGCTGTTGATCGCAGGGTTTGGAAGGGTGCAGAAGCCGAGCAGATTTGGCGATGATGATATGTCTCTTTCGTTAAAGTTCTGGCCGTGGTGCTGATGGTGATAATTGAAATGGGCACTAAGTCGAGAACTAGCACCTGCAGGATCCGAGACTTCGAGATTCGTCTGGAAATATATATTCAGAGTACCATATGAGCCTTTGCGCAGAGTCCGTTTCATAGCTGCCGAATCCTCATTTCGTGCCCAGGTGTCATTGATACTTCGATCTACACCCATGAGATTGTAATGTATACTCGTGTTTTGGTATGCTTGTTGAAGATACAAAAACTAGTCCCTTCTGATCAGCATCAAGTTTCGCACTCCGTGTAGATAGTCCAACATACCTGATAAGCAATCATCGAATTCGTCACCAAATCAACCTGGTCACTCGTGCTAACAACATGAAACCACGTATCGACATTGATACGCGGCAATGACTCGGCAGTAGCACGACTAGCATTACCATCAACAGTTCCCCCTTCTGCATGTCGATATTCCGTCAGGGACAGACGCCTATGTGCATCTTTCAGCTGCGAGCTCGGTTCTTCAGTGCCACAGACTCCGCGTTGAGGGAGCCATTGGCGCTGTTGAACATCCTCCGAGTTTGGAATTTGAATTGTGTTAACTTGGTTCTCCCCTGTCCGTTGGGTAGAAGCTGAGACTGAGCCGGTAAAGACTGTGGTGGAAACTATCGCGAGAATGAGCGTGTGGCGAAGAATCCGATGCATATTGCACAAAGCGTTTAGCTATTGAGACATCAATAACCCACGGTGATGTATATATTCAAGTACACATATATATATGTATACAAGAGTTGTATAGCAATGAGTGGCTGTAACTGTGGTGAATGGTTTAACAAGAAACACGTCCAGGAGCCAGAATACTCCCCAGACAACCCTAAAGGGAAAGAATGTTTACACGAGTCATGTCCAAGTATTAGGATCGTAATATGAATAATCCCGCACGGTAGAGTCGACGATGATGCAATTGGAATGTATGGCCCGGTCGCGAAGAATGTCAATGCAGTTCTTTTTGTTCCTGACTAAACTTGCAATATGTGTGTATCTCATCTCATAGAAAGCCTCTAAGTCGCGTGCGAAACTGAAACCCAAACAATACTGATATCCTCGGCAATATATAAATACAAAAAGGTACAAGAAAAAGTAATTGCTCGAATCAACAAAGTGAGAAGGAAAATAAACAAATCAATTTTCCGCGTAATAAGGGGAAAAAGCTATGCACGTACACCCGTAGAATGGCCGAAAAAGAAATCACCAGTAAGTTGTCATCGAGTGCATAAATAGAAGTCGGAAAAGAAATTGAGAAGATCGAAGGATTAAGGGAAAGGTGGGATTTTATCTAGATCAACGCTGGTCATGTCCAGTGGCAGCACCTGTCGACGGTTCATTGTTCCATGTGAGGTAGGTGTGATCGCCAAGTTTCCTGTCAATAGATATCAGTATATGTAGAGCCAAAAATAACACGCATGGTGTCGTACCTTGGTCTGATCAGATTTGCAGCTGTGAAAAGTACACCAATGAGTACGCAAACACCTCCAACCACAACGTATGCAATTCCCATGAATGAGTTCTTTCCACCCATGACAGTCCTGGTGGAGATCATGATCGATTTAGTGCCACCATATTCTGTGACATTGAAACCTAGGATAATCAGATGAATATACATTGCTGAAACCGGAGGATTATTATCTACTCACTGCTTTGAATATCCAACCTGTATTGTCCGGCCGGCATTGCAGTTGTGTCATTCCTACGAGCCAGCTTGCTGAAAGTAGGAAGTCCCGCAGTTCTCATCCAAACCATGAATGCCTCGTCATTGCCCAGGTCAGGGAAGTTTTCAGCAGTATATTCAGGGTACTTCACCCGCCAATTTGGGGGCGGGACAACCTGCCAATAGTCGTAATTAGTGGTCTTGATGATTTTCTTATCACTAGACCAGGCGATGCCCTTGTCCGTCATGTTGTAAGTTTCCTCATTGACCAGCACCGGGCTGGAAATGGTATCATTGAAGATAGAGTTTGCGATCAAGCCACAAGGATAATATGCTTTGCCGGTTGCCGCATCTGTAGTCAAAGGGTCGCAAGTGCTGCCTGAAATAGTGGCGTTGTCGACGGCTTTACCCTGCAATTGATCCGTATCAAGCGACTGCACGTACTTTCTGTGGTTTTGGTAGAAATTCGTCAATTTGTAATATAGGAACACGGGGGGTCCGAGGGATTCGGGAATATCGAAGAATAGTGAGCAACCAGTCGTCTTTGTCGCTTCGTCGGTCTCATTGCGCTGCCAGGTGGTGACAGAAGTCTGTGCCGAAGATTTGAATGAAGTAGTCACTCTGCCCGATGGAAGAGCTGCTGTACTGGATATAGGCGCAAGAGTATCGCAGTCTGTATAGTCGATAATAATTTCTTGGACCTATTGCAACACGTTTAGCAACAATGCAAGAGGCTGAATAGGAGCGTTCGTACCTGCTCGCTAGCCCATAGTAATACACCTCCTAGGGGCGCAAAGATGGCTCCAATGATGAAGAAAATCGGAAGAACTGATCTGGGTGTAAGAATTGGTCTATGCTAGTTATCAGCTTTTTTTGTTCGTGGCGATCGAGGGTTCAGGACGAGCTCACTGCCATGCTCGGAGACGTTGTTGGC
The DNA here is from genome assembly GCA_023626215.1 of Talaromyces sp. PL2406. Taxonomy (NCBI): domain Eukaryota; kingdom Fungi; phylum Ascomycota; class Eurotiomycetes; order Eurotiales; family Trichocomaceae; genus Talaromyces; species Talaromyces sp. PL2406. The sequence continues at coordinate 11,723 of JAMAGL010000006.1, read as the reverse complement.
GAAACGCAGTATCTACAGGTTAATTGTCAGCTATGTATTCCATGGCGCGTCACCACCTCCCCCGTCTTTTATTTCTTTTGGTGCTGTGATCGATGCATGGATAATACGCACTTGCTGGTCTTCTACTCTTCTTCTTGTCTCCATCATCGCTTCCGTGGCGATCCGGATCATCCTGAAAATCAGGCCGAGTCGCTGCTGCTTGCGACATGATGGTATAGATTCGTCACCGGTACTCTTGGGTTGTATTTGGTGAAATGTTGAACAGTGACAATGCTGTCCTGTTTTGGACAGGATGGCGGCGGATAAGTCGATGTAAGCAAGCCCCCAGCTGCTGAAGTGGTTTGGCAAGTGCGTGAATGGGATAAATCGTCCGCCGGATCCAGGCTGAGTACGGAACTGATTGTTACGGGCGTACGTATCGTACCTATGTTACAATACGCTCTGCATATACGTACGTACCGTACCGTACTCCGTAACTTGCTCCGTATCCGTACGGCGTACCGGGTTACAGAAGGCAGCAGCAAAAAAAAAAAAGAACCGTTTCAGCTGTGGGCCGCGCCACACCTTTTCTGCTTTGCTATCTTTAGCAATGATGACGCATGGTCGGCCACTCGATTCATGGGGTCAACCTTAATGCGATGGATATGCAGTACCATTGATGAGTGGATCTAAGCCTAAATACGGCATTAATTCAAGATCTACAATTGTCGAATGATAGACGGATTTCGCTATATGGATCTACGTCTGTTGGGCGTACCTATATCAATTGTGGATCGTTAAATGCAAATTGGAAGTTATGTAGACGAGATATGTCATTCTGGATAATAATCTAATTCGGCAACAATGCCAGTCAATCTGCTACATCACAACAATGCTGGAAAGAGAAAAAACCAAGAAAGGGATGCGTCAAATTGTCATGCAAAAACTCCGAATCCAAAGAAGCCACGAGTCTCAAGCCATGTAAAAGCTGTGAGATCAATGCAACAAGAATGCCGTATCACATGAGGTATAAACGCTCGATGAGTGAAGAGTCCCACAAACAAACTCCCGGAAAGACGAGCAGACCAGATCATCAATCATATGCAAAGCAAATTAATCATAGAACAGGAGGGGGAACCTTCTGGATGCAAATAAACGTCTAGCGATGCTGATAATCAAAAGGAAGAGCAAGGGGGAGAATCTGGACAGTCCAGCTGTACCAATGCAAATGAGCATAATTCCAGAATTATACCTTCAAGAACTTGATGAAATGCTCAGGCTTGAACCAGCCAACTCGATCGTATGCCGTCCACAGCTTACTAGCCTTGTTGACATCAATTTTGCAAGCCTGCTGGGCGTCTGTCTTCCGGAACTCTTTGCCAATACTGAGGGCTTTCACGCGCGCTTCAAAGATCCTCCTCTTACTGCAAAGATAGGTTGCACATGACAGTCGTAGAGTGGCGGCGAGGTTGACTTCGGCAGGATCAAGCAAACCGCGGTCTGGGTCATTGCTGAGGTCAAGCATCTGGCCCTTCCAGTCTGCTTTGAGTCCCTTTGTATTTCCCCCGAGAGTTTCTAGTGGCGGAGAGTAATCTTTGAGCGAATTGTAATCGGTATCATCTCGGTTGGTGCCAATGGCTCGCAACGGTTTTGATGAGGGTGAATACTCGATGTCAAAAGTGTCCAGCACACGTTGTTGTGGTGTTGATTTGGGCGTCCGACGAGGCCTCGATGTTTTGGCAGCACGCGCTTGAGTGGTACTGGTGGTCTTCTTTGAAGGTGCAGGTGCCAAACGCTTGAAGTTGCCCGGTCGGTATTCCACACGATCCATCATTGCGATTTGCCTTTCCAGTGTCTCTCTTTCTTCCCTCGCCCAAGCCATTGGGTTCCGATTGTATTGTGTCGCCACAATAGGTACGCAGGATAGAGCAAGTCGATATTCATCACGAGTCGGCTTGTTGACCTTGTTGTGGAACCGGGCCATTTGAGAATTCATATGCTGATCAATCAATGCTTCAGCAGCAGAGGCGAAGACTGGTCCAAAGAGAGGCTCGTCATTGTGGACATCTGGGACTGAATCGTTGCGAGGAAATAGCACCGGATCCCTATTGTTGTTACCACCCACTTCAGCCTCCAGCTGGTCTGCATTTGATCTCCTTTTCTTGTTGCCTGTATATGGAGTGACTGGTGGCGAGGGCAAGTCAATGTCAGATCGGCTGCGTTTCCGATCGTCTGAAATGGGTGGCAACTTGACAACATCCTCTGAAGACATTGTCAATGACGGAAAACCAGAGTTGAAGCTGTCGAACGGTTTTGGCTCCGGAGGAGACATGAGGCTGGAGACGGACGGCAGGCGATTCATCGCGAAAGTGGGTTTGTAGTGTTGATTATGAAGCGGAGGCAGCGTTGTCATGCCTAATCTGGTGACTGTACTATTCTCTTTGACCCAGGTAATAGTGTGAGGATGAGCCAAAGGTTCGAAAGAAGTTCAAAATAAAGATCAAGAAAGATAAGGAGAGAAAGAGAGGGCGATTTTATGACGAAGATTGAGGCCAAAGGCGATGTGGAAGACAATGGAAGTTGAGTGCACGTGAAGGAAGGCTGAGTTGATTTGTCAGGTTCAGGCTGCCACTCTTTGTCGCTTTTCTTAGAGGCTGGTGGCGATTCGGCGTTTAGAGCGTTTGTCCGGCGATAAGGGCTGACCGACTTTGTTCGTCCGAAGGAGACACGGGATGGGAAAGTTCTTTCTCGGAGCGAAAGTGCTTTCGGAGTTGAATACGCCAGGAAGCAGTCTCTTTGACGAGAATTGATCTGGAGTCAGGGGAGGGGCCTGATTCTTATATGCTGCAGGCAGAACGTCTGCGATTTGCGGGGGGGCGATGTGGTGAGGCGCAATTGGGGTGGGGTACACCCGGAGATAAGGTTGATGACTGGATGATTGGGCAGTTGCCTAGAGCCACGCTTCTCAATTCAGCCCGGACGGGATTCAAAGGGCAGAATTGGGAGAAGAAGTCGGAGAGAAGTAACTTGGGCAAGAGCGAGGAGGGCGCACTGCTTTAAATAAACCTGCAATCCGACCTTTTTGAACCGAGTCCTCATTGCTTGTTGTCGGAGCGCCGCACCAGATGACAAGATGCGATAACCATCGATAAGTACTACATGTACTAGTTTCCAGTCTGGAGTGTGACACCAAATCGATAGGCGGCTGGGTCACTCGATCAATGACGACGCACGAATCACGAGTCCTCAATAGGCGGGACTGGTTGATTGGGCTGTTAGCCTGTTGGGTGTCAGGCTGCGAGATTTCAGTCTCATCCGCCCACAGGCATCCATGCTAATTGGCGGTCGGGATTGGCTGAACCTGCATAAACCATGAAAGTGAGAAGGTGTCAATAGATGGGCTAAGCCAGGGTTCGGGGGATCAATCGACTGGATCAATTGAGCAGCCATTACTTGTCAATGCCGGCCTGAGTCTTGTGCATGACCGCGCAGGATGATCTGAGTTCTGCGACAGGACGCGATGAGCGGACGCGATGGTGGGCACGCCGGCCAATCACGTGTGGCGCTGTGTAATGGGTTCCTGCTGACCAGTCGCTAGCGGGCCCACTGGCCCACACCTGTTACTCACCCGTGACTCACCTTTCGAGGAGGCAGATGACTCTTTATTACTCAGTGTATCTACACTCAATTCTTAAGAGGATGCGGTGCTACATGCTTTGAGCCATTGTTGAAACATGGAATCAATTGACTCGTTTTCTGGTGGCGTCATCTTCAGCGACAGAATGCATGTACAATCATCAATGTACATAAAGACAGCGCTAGGCAGCATCGGCACGGCCCACCACGGAAGCGTATCTCAATACGAGCAGGGATGCTCGATACATACCGCATACGGTAAGGTAATCTAATGCCTAATGTCGTCAAAGCATGTGATTATTCTGGTGATTGTGTACATAACTAACCCTTATCATGTCCTATCGTCTGACCCTGCTCATATAGATATTTATATAACTAGCTAACTACGAGGCATCATATCCACGAAGTAATTTCGTCCATCTATTCAGTCAATTGAGTACTACTACTATCTACTTCCTTCCCTCCAATAGCCTGTCGATCATGCGCTGCCTTGGCCGCGGCCACCTGATCGATCAGTGGACTGTTCTGAAGGGCTCTATTGGCAGCCTCGTCCCCTGCAATCGCCTTATTCAACCCACTTCCAGATCCCAGGTGCTGGTCTTGCCAACCCCAGCCGGTCAGATACACTCCTATGTAGTATGTCTGCATCCCTCCGTCCAATTGTTTCATGGGTTGTTCTTCTACATATCGAAGTTTAATGCCCTTGCTCATGACCTTTTTCGCTAGTTGTTCCTTGTATCTGAGCACTGTCTGTACAGGCTGGATTTGCGAGAGCCTTGGTAACCACAGCTCTCTTAGCCATTGCTCGACCATGTCAAATCCATGATCAGGGCTGGAAAGAATCACCGCCGCAACGTAGGCTTCAAACACATCTCCCCGGATTTTCAGCCATCGTTTAGGTTGTGCTTTCTGTTCTTCTGGGACGGGGGATACCCTTTTATCAAACCCGTATTGTGACGCGAAGCCAGCCAAGGTTTCGTTTTTAACAAGATCTTCGCGAACCTGCGACATGCGCCCTGCAGGCATATCCTTGAACTGGTCCCATATCAGCCTTGTTGCAATGACCTCCACGTAAGCATCTCCGAGAACTTCCAGACGATCGTAGTTTTGCTCCATGCCTTCTGGTGCGATATTCACAGTCGCCCCTGGGTGCGTGAAGACGGCTCGCTCTAAAGCAGCATCGTGGATGGAAGGAAGGTCGGGTAAAGATACCGGCTGCACCGTTGGTTTCATTGCCCCGGGCTTTCTGTGCTTCGTATCTGTATTTCGTTTGATCGCCGCAGCAAGAGTGGCGTGTAGTTGGGTAGTCACTTTAAGAATCTCTGAGCCTTCAGGTATGTTGTGTAACACTTGTGGGCGGTGGACTACCTGATCAACTATGTCTTGCAATTGTTGAACAAGCATACTCTCGTCCACAGTCAATTTGTACTCATATTTTGTGTTGTCACAGTCGCTGACGGCGCGATTGCTCTAAGACGAAAGATGTCATGATGAATAAGTTGCCGAGACTCGATAGTTTCTGGTTGCATATAGTGCTCACCTTGTGTCTTTTGTGTGAATTGGAAATCTCCGCTCCATTTTTGGGATCCTTGAAGGATCTCTTCGTAGCCATTGTAGGTATGCGAGGATGAGAATAAAGTTGCTACGAGCTATTAAGAATTGTCGGAGTCGCGGTGGATCTGTCCCCATAAATTTTTGGCCGCTGCTGGCACGTGATTGCATTCCGAATTTCTACCGCCAATGTCCGGCCATCCCAACCAATCTCTTAGATACGTCTCGCTTTTCTTCATCGATACCTGGGGGCCATCAGAGACGCCAACATGGCCGTACCGCGGAGCCGAATTCTGGATCTTGTGAAGGTATGTATAGACACATCTATCTCTTTTATCTGGAATTGATGACTGATGAAGGGTTATGCTCCAGACCCAATGTCGAATCTTCGCAACAACATTCAATCCACAACGACTAAGACTTGGAAACAAGGTCTTACGGCAACGATTGAAAGGTCCTGCTCTTGCAGCATACTATCCCCGTAAAACCGTGTCCTTCCGCGATCTACAAGATACATACAAGCCTCTGGATTTGGAAACGTTTGATGAGGGACAACATGACCGGGAAGAAGCTATTCAAATGTATGTCTTCCATGTCATTATTTCATTAAAGCTTGATGATTCGGAGCTTACTATTTGGCGAATTACAGCGCGAAATTACGTGGCAAGGGACGACCCAAGAAGAAGAGAACTGCTGCAGGTAAGGGACAGCATTCGCGAAGACGCTCTGACCCTTTGATTTGCGAATCAATTGGATGCAGTTGCTAACTTTTTTACTTTCCTCAGAATCACGATCCGCCAAAAAGAAGAAATAAACGTATTCACGCTATTGCATTGGGTGCCTGTCGAATTTCCTTTTATGATGCAAAACATATACAACACTGTGTTTTTACTTGATTGCGATTTATTGGATGTATGATACCCACCACCAAAAAGGGTCTCTGTTTGTATCAAGCTTGCATATGTATACTATTGAATTGAACTTGTTCGAAACGTGGAATAGAGATTGTTGGTCAACATATAAGGGATGGCTTACGTTGACATTGAAGTACATTGCATACTGCTTGCATGACAGTCGGGCAAATTTTACGGGAAACGAATATCTTTCGTTATCATTTGGCTTAATCTTCCTTGAACACCTGTTCAATGGAGTCATGCTATGATGCTAGCTTCCTAGGCTCGCAAGCAGCACATGTTCACCCAGCGATTTGTGCGTTCAACGTCTCTAGCCATTTCCAATGACTTGTATACTGACTTAAAGTCACACTTCGCAATGGGGATACCATCCAATAGCAATACGAAATCATGATAGGATGCTTTTTTCCTACAGCTCGGATACAATGAGTAGTATGTCGAATTGGTTACGGGGGTCTTACATATTGCTCCAGTATTGCACCGCAAACCTACGTCGCACCGCAGACTATGAAGCATTCCATTCCCCCCTATTTCAAAGATGCCATGATAGAAAGATCGGGCAGTGAAAGTTCATGATCTATATAACCATTCAATAACAATTAATTCGGTATGGTCAAGGTGAGTACCTCTTCTCATGAGTGATGGCTAATTCATGGCGTGTTCAGTCTCCAACACTCGAGATGATGGACAGGTGTATCATGCTTTCGATTTTTGCGAGCACACTTGGCGGATGCTCGCTCAGCCTATCAACGACGAATCGCGTCTATGCATCTGTGGGTAATAAAAGTACTTTGTGTCTACTGCAAGCCCATCTTGTCATGGGAAGCCGAGAAAGTCTACCAAGCCAAGCCTTTGTCTGGAAGGCCGTGAGAGCTGTGAGAGTTTTTAGATATTGCCATTTTTATGCCAAAAGTTTCGACGGATGCACGCCCATCCCCCTGAAAATCGCGGGAATTGGAGTCAACATCTCACAAACTTCAACTACGTTAGGAAACGCAAGAGGAGACTGCCTGGGTCTAAAAAAAGCGGAAATTGAAGATGTTTGGCAATGCTTCGTCTGGCCATCGCCCATGATTTATTCCAATGTGGGGATCATACAGGCAATTCGAAGATATGATATCTTGAACAACATAGGCCGTCATACATACTCATCACATAGCGCACTACAACATCATATGTTGAGTTTCCATATGGGACAACGGTGGCTTTATATCTCAAGAAGTGTGTCGTTAGGCCATTACATGCCTGGTAATACAAACTTAAGATACAATTATTCTGTAAGCGACGATGATATTATTACTTGTCCTAAAGAGCATAATCAAGTAACATAGCCTCGTTCCCAGTTACCAGCATCAGTGTCGCAATGTGTTTTAACTGGGAGAAGGGAGTAATGCGTGACGGCAAAGGTATCTGCAAGAGTAATAAAAATCAACCGGCACAGCCCAGCGAGCGAGTGTAATGTCGTAGCACTGATTTTACAGGTGCTTTCATCACGTATCAATTGACGTACGAGCATCTCTGCTTACCAGTGGGGTCACTCGGCTTGAACATAGTGAGAAGCAGAAGAGGGCGCTATTTCTTAAGAAAGAATGCATTTACCTACAAGCCCCAAGGCTGACGTCTGGCGGGCATCATGGGCTTTTTTACGTTGATGCACAGACTAATGATCTGGCGTGTGTGGAGCAGTAGACGGGTATCATTTCATATACTCTTATGAACGGTCATTATGCATATAGCTATAAGATCCAGCTGTCGCGTCCCCCCTGACATCTAACCCTTGATGCTGACTACGATCTTTGTCCGTGGAGCCGATTATATGGTAGGTTCAAGAGTGTCTGTAACGTTAACCAGACCATTTGAGCTAATTTTCATATTTCCATTGCAGGGAGTATTGGATATGCCTGCCTATTCGCCTAGGTTCTTTTGTGACGGGAGCCGGGCAAGTATTCCATTGTAGGTGCAATGTCGATCAAAATTGGATCATGGAAACACGAATCAGGACGAGCTTGGGAGCGTCTAAGCCGCTCAACATGGTCTCATGCATGATTGGCCGGTCGTCGCAGGGAAGACGCCTTTCGTGTAGTGAGAAAGCAGAAACTCAGTGTAGCAACCTGCGCCATTACCATAACCCGGCAAGGACATTGATATTTGGATGTAGTGTTACATGAATGAACCCGTCAAAGGTACTAGCACACTCGAGTTCGCCACGATTACATCCAAGATTTGGGATATCAACAAGACCAGAGATGATGGGAGAAAGCTACATATATATATATAATTAAGCAGAGATCAAGATATCGTAGACTTGCCGCATCCATTATGATCCTCGAATATAAAAGCAATCATACGCACGGATTGCACTTTAAGGAACCTTCTACAAAATCCTATCATTTCAAATGTTAAATTCCAAACAACATGGATCAAACGTCCTCACTCATGACCATACATTCTTCTTGCTATTCAAATTCTAAAACCCCAAACTCAATACCTATTCCTTCCCGTGTTTTCAGGCATAATAGTCACTTTCGTGGGAATTCCATATTAGGGCCAATTCATCAGCTACCTATCCTGTCAGTCAGTCCAACCCAACAACAATTCAAATCAAAGAAAACATCCAGGTGTATCCCTGGATCATTTCATTTCCATTTGCCAGGCTAGACTATTGTCATAGCAAAATTAAAATCAAATATTCCAGAAAGGTTCCATTAGCGTGGAAGCGTTGCCACTTTAAAAGATGATACAACTAGCCTCCAACCCTCCTGAGGACTTCAGTGAGGGATATGCCCCCTTTCAATCGATCCTTTTCCAGATCGGTATTCGGTATTCTTACCGCAAAGCTTTCCTCTTTACTAGCTATAGATATATTATCTTCCATTTGGTCGTTTTCGCCTGCTGAACTTTCGGAAGTGGCTGCTAGAATTTGGGTTCGTTCTGAGATTTCTTCTAGATCCTCGCCTGATATTTGATTGAATAATGGGCCCGATACAACTGTGTGCACAACTGCCTAGTTTTTCTTCCATGTACCCAACGGTGAAATTCGAAGTTCTGTTGCATGTGTATCTAAGGCGGCCTGTCTGGTTCTCTCGTGGTGGTTTGTGGTTAGAACATCTGAAGAGATTCAGCTCCTGTATGAATATATCTTCTTATTTCACAAAGTACTAGATTAAATTGGTCATGAGGAAGCTCCATGGCCCCAACAGATAACGCGAGAAAGTTAAGTTCATTGCTTGCTAATGACAAATTGCTAGAATCACCAACATTTTTAACATTTACCATACGTTAATAAAAACCAGTAGTGACGAGCTCTAAAAATACAGGGAAAAGCAAAACGATACTTAATCAACATACACTTATATCTTAAGCAGACTCTTAACTGTGTCAATGACGGTATTCTCTAGAGGCCTGAATTTGATTCCCAGCTCTCCGATTGCCTTGGAGGTATCCAATGTATAAACCGGTGGTAGAGGGGCTCCAGGAGTACCCTTGGGCGTTGATCCTTGAAGCTGAGGAAACTTCTCCCTGATAATATCACAGAACTGCTGGTAGGTGTATGGTGATGTGGAGATCAAATAACGCTGACCAGCCGCCGCAGGCTTCTCGAAGGCTAAAACATGGGCTTCAGCCACTATTGGGTAAGAAAAGTTGTTAGCCAACCGAAACAATTACCCCGCGCGTCAACCAATACAGAATTCACTTACCATCGCGGACATCAGCAAAGGCCCAGAAGGCATTTGTGGGAACCTCGGCCTCGGAACCGTCGATGAGGCGATAAATGTCGGCAGAGGAAGTATTAAGGGACTTCACGTCCTCAACATGATGAAGTACGGGTCCGAAAACCATTGGGGGTAACAAAGTAGTCACAGTGAAGTTTGGCTATCGCTTGTGTTAGTACAACTGCCGGAAATACACACAAGCTTGGAAGATGTTTTTGCAAGCTTCTGGCCATAACGCTTACCTTGTTATCCTTGACATATTGCCACGCCGCCTGCTCCGCAAAGGTCTTTGATGCGAGGTAAGCGAAAACACCGTTGGACTTTGCTTCCTCAGCTGTTACAGGATTCCAGTCGGCCTCAGTATAAGCGTAACCGGGTCGCACACCCTTGGATGGGTCCAGAACAGACGCGAAAGAACCAGTGATAACAACTCGGCGGATATCGGGATTGTGTTCTTGAATCGCCTTCAAAATGGATGTTGTGCCTTGGATGGCAGGCTGAAACAGCTCGGTTTCAAAGTCCCTGGCATCTAGAACAAAGGGTGATGCGGTGTGGATGACCTATTATGACTTAGAGGTAAGCTAAATAGTAATTTTTGCTTTCATGAGCGGACTTACCCCATCGACTCCCTTGATGGCTTCATCGAATGCGTGAGGGGCTGCTATATCCGGCACAATGGAGAGAGTCAATTGACCGGTGTGGCCGGCGTGTGTCTGGCGCACCTCTGCGGCAGACCTTTCAGAACGGACTGTTCCTCGGACATGGTAGCCCTTGCGAAGGAAAGCTTCGACGACATGTGTGGCGATAAAGCCAGAAGCGCCAGTGACAAGAACTGTGGGGGCCATCTGTGATAGGATGATCCGATCTGATCTAATCTGATTAAACAGGAGTGCCGGTTGTTTGGTTAACCGTGGGCCTCAATTAAGCTGTAGAGACGAGAGAGATAGGGCTGTGGATGCTGCTTGACAAATGAGTTGACTCTTGCCTGCGTATCTCTATTTCTTATATAGACATGGATAGGAGGTTTGGGACCTGCTATGAGATTGCCTTGCATTCCTTGATTGATAATCATTGCCATGGAAGACGTTGTTAGCTGTTACTGATGGGAAGTGAAGACATCCATCATCCTCTCGTGCCGCAACATCCCATGGTTGGTGTAGCTCATAGCTCATGCTAACTGCTTCCTGAAATGAATGATTCATTGACTGTATGTACTTGGTTAGAACATGATACACGCATATTGATTATTATTTGTCAGGCATTTTTAATTTCTCAGCAACGAAGGACGTCTGAAGGATAAGTTTGCCGTGCGGGATGCCGGCGATGCTTCCCACCCAATTCCCGCCGTTACCGTCAGTCCCGCTCTGTTCTCGTCCAAACCACTCCCCGCTGTTGCCGTTAATCCCGCATCTACCGAACTGATTGCATAGCCCATCCCATGCTTCGAAATTTTTGTAATGGAAGCTTCCACTCGAAAGGCTCGTTCTACTTCTTTCCAGTCATATGGCGGAGAGTTCTTTCTTTTCGCTAGCAGGCCTTGGCAAGCGAGGTCGCTGAGAGGTGGCTGTATCCTATGACCTGAACATCGAGATATCGACGATCTGATTGCTATTATTGAAATTATTAAAGATATTAAATATCTTTACTAAAAAAATAATCTTTAAGGCTATAATACTAGTTAAAAAAAAGTAAAATAAATAATAATAAATATCTAGCTATATATTAAAAATCTTATAAATAAATAATATTCTAGGAAAGATTCTATTTATTATATATAAATAAAGGATCCGCTAGAGGTATAGTAAGAAATAAAAGACTTAATAAATATATTTAAATAAAAAAAAACTTTATATAAGATCTTTTAATATTTAAATAAAAAAATATTATTCCTATATTAAAGATTACTATAAGTATTTAGTTCTATATTAAT